>SJJU01000670.1:0-80478 GCA_012932125.1 Conopomorpha cramerella | reverse complement strand
CCACCATCCTGCCTGATGTGAAGCAGCGATGTGGTCTACGATGGAGCACACTTGTTCATTAGGTACCTATTCACCCGCGACTTGAAGACCTTCGGACTGTACTGCGCAGGAAACACAGACTCCGGCAAGTCGTTCCACATCCTGGCGGTTCGCACTATGAAAGTGGACGCAAACCGTTTGGTTCGCGTAAATGGCAAATCCACCTGACGTTTTGCCGTTCTCCTGGTTGTCCTATTGTAAAAACGCGATGGTTACTGGTTACTTTCTTTGAAACGCGCGCTTACATTGTATTTTAATGTTTGCTCCGGGTATCAAGGCGGGGTTATTAAATGTTAAGTTTGAGGTTAAATTTACCTCTTATACTATAAAATAGGTAGTTACAGAAAAGTATACTTCTTGGAAATAAAAAGTAAACAAAAACACTGTATTATTCATTGCATGCAAAAAGTTGCAACTTAGCTTTGCAATTCTGATTTGGATACAGTCGCATGAAAGGGACAAACTTCAACACAACGTAAAATATGAAGCAAACGAGAATTTAACATGAATAAATTAAAGTGGGTCTTTGACCTCAACATCAAAAGTTTACACTTGAGGTTAACCAACGGCCGAAGTTTCGCCCTTTGACCCTTAGTATTGTGGGCACACACTTGCTGAAGGACCGGCTGAGTGTAGAATGGGTGGCACTCGCTCCAAAACTCATATTATACAGAGTTGAATTGTTTATAAGTTAACCTTAAATTATTATTTTGTAACTTGGTGCGTGGTTTATCTCGCTTATTTTGTTCGCGTGGGAATTTCGGAACAAAATATAGCGTAGGTTTTAATCCAGATTATAATCTAACACCAGTTTAGACAAAATGCCTTCATTGGTTTCTGCGTGAATAAATTACAAACATCTGAAGGTCTTCAAGTCGCGGGTGAATAGGTACCTACTGAACAAGTGTGCTCCATCGTAGACCCCATCGCTGCTTAACATCAGGCAGGATGGTGGTCAAACGCTTGTTCATAGTGATTAAAAAAAAACATGAAAACTAACATTATAGTAATTTTAAACTAATTGTAACCCGCGCTGTTATATATGGTGTATTCCTTTCCCGAGGGCGAAAATCCCTCGGGAATACAAAACGTATGATATTTTTTGTAAAAAATGTCTGTCTGTCTGTTTGTCCGCGAATCACGTAAAATCAGCTGGACAGATTTGGTTGATATTTGCCACGCAGATAACTTATACACTGGAATAACATTTAGGCAATCCCGGAGTTTATAATATATATTTATTAGCAAAACAACTAGTCCATAATAATTAACTAAGCTAAATTCCACCAGTAAGAAGATATTATGATGCACAGCAGAGTTGATTCCACACCCGCACTACAGTTTCTAGCAAATTAAAGTTCAAAATAGGTTATTCCCTAAAGTGTGCAAAGGTATTAAACGTAGTCTTTTCTATTTAATATTATTATATTTTTTATGGAAATATTATCAATCTCTAGCGCACAGTGACCAAGGATGGTAAAATACAAACACATTTTATTGAAAACACACTTGACACAAGGTACTACTTGTTTAGATAATCATAAAGAATGAAGCCACTACCAGACTTGCTTACTCGCTGGCATTTTACGAACCTTAATAGAAACTGTGTTCTGTCAAACAAATAAATACAATTACTTTCGTAAATAACTTACTAACTTACAAGGCCATAGTAACTAGGCAGTGCTAACTACATATCAAGGTCGTATAAACAATTACTATGGCGAACTTCGAATTTGTTCATTGTTATTTGTACCTACGTTAAAAACCGCAATATATCCTACCAAATATCAAATTATCTACCGTTCTGAGAAACCTAAACCTGCACCAAATGCACATGACAAATATCAAATCGTCTATCTCGAAATAGTTTCAATTGTTCATCACTGTTTAAGTATACGAAAAGCGAAGGCACCCCTTTTGGGGCGTCCCTCCCGACGAGACGGGGTTGGCGCATGCGTCCCGTACACCCCTCGTCACCCCAACTCAGTCGGTGTCGACCCGCGGCCAAGGCACCCACTTTTCAACCGACCTGTACTAACCGACGTAGTTACTTATAAGTTATATCTCGTAAAAAAAGAACGGTACAATCGATACGAAAAAAATACTTTCGGTTATGAGTGAAGGTTTTTGAGACGCTCGTTGTCGTTGTGTTTCTTTATCTAATTAGGCCCTGAGTAGTGTATTATTGTGATTATATATGTTATATTAAGTTATCGTGAACAGAGTTTGAGAAGTGTGATGATACCGATTTGTGTGTACTAACGTTTTGACGTGCAAGAAATTGGGGAGTTGGATTGCCCTTTGAACATGCGAATGTAAACAATGTAGGTAAGTGAAATGTCAAATTGTGTTTTGATTAGCGCGTAAAGTGGGAGGTTGTCACAGTGTTGGCGGTTTCGTATCACGCTGAATATAGTAGTCGCGTGGTTAAATTAACGCTTCGAGTGTCGCCTAAATTGTTTACTCTATTTCGGTAATTTGATGGTTACAGATTAAAATAGCAGAAGCTCGTTATGTGGACCTCGTTTTCGTATTTAATTTAATATATTACACAAGGTGACTTTTAACCTTTAATTGTTACGCTTTAAGTGACCTGGGACTCTTTAAATTTCTTATAGACCTGAGTTTTGTCTGTCTAATAATGTGAGGAAAAGGACGTGGTTTTTTGCTATGCTGGAAACATTTCTTGCATGTTTTTTTTACAGGTATTAAATCTTCTTATTAACGCGTGGATTATTAAATACTGTTATTACTCTTAACAATGATGTTTGACAACTCTATAGCGATGTACGAGCAACACTGATAAAACAAAACAGTGTCAAGTGTTTTTTATAGTATGTATTGGTATTATTGTAGTCATATTCTTGGATAATTGACACTTTTCAAACGGAAAGCAGTCCTGGGATCCAAATTGGGATAATGTGATAAACAAAGGTGAAAGATTTATCTTGAAATAGTGCGGAAAATATTACTTACTCACGGCGACATATTTTCTGTTACACTTTGCAGTCTTTAAAAAGATGTCTTTTTATTTTTTCGGGAATATACTACAGGAATGGTACAAGAATAATTCAAACCGGTCCAGAATTTTCTGAGCCTATTTGATTAAAACAAACAATGGCAACTTGGAGAAAACTTGTGCTGAACATTATCTATTCGCTATTAACTCATTAACGTCCAGACTTACAATTTATTACAAAGTACTATTCGAAAAATAAAGTAGCCTTTTTTTTAAAGTGACAATATATCTACCAATCACAGTTCGTATTTGTTTAATCGCGATTTTAGAAAAGCGTGCTAGGGCTTCAGACATTTTTTGGTGAGCATGGGTCGTAACCGCGATCTTCATCCGATGAACCGACGTGATGTAGGGCAATTCTCAAAAACGCGTCCGCGCGTACCTCCAGCAAGTGGTGAGCGCATATAGCCGTCTCTATCATCTCGCATCGCTGAGAGCGGGACAGCTAGGTTAGAGTGCGGACTGAACTGGACGCACGCGCGGACATGGAAAGGAGAATGCACGACTGACCAAAGATTTTTGAAGTTTTGAAATAATTATATTTATTTTTTTAATATTGTTTGTGTCCTAAGTGATTCTCATTATTAACTTGAAGTTTTTCATTAACAAACATTTAATTAATTTACATTTCTTAAAGTCAGGTATGTTACAGATGGGTATGTTATGATTTCAAGTATAATTCTTAGTCTTGATGCGGCCTAGAAGATGATATTCATAAAGGTATCGAGTTCATAGTTAAGTATAAACACAATTTATCCCTCTTACAAATAACAAAAGTTGTACAACGGGAGACTACCACACTGATAGCACAAGCCAAAAAAGGCGTCAAAAGTGGTATGAAATTAGTAGCCATATAACGTCCACTGCTGGACGAGGGCCTCCCCAATGATTTCCATGATCATTGGGGGGAAATGCCAATAATAACCTCGCTTGGCAGGCGAGTTAGCGATCGCAGTGGTGTTGTGGTTTAGCTCACAAAGAGCGCTACGGCTCTCCTTTTCTGGTGAATTCCCTCGGTCGCCTCTTACGACCCCTCAGACCGGAAAAGTTGGACTGGGGTGGTGACTTACGTAGGTACTTTATTCGCCGTCGTCACACGGCCAAAGGCAAAATGTGGAGTTTGTTACAAATAATTAAGGTCGTAAGTAGGTATTTGAGAGCATGCTTTCAATGAGGATTTGGACAAATATTATTTACTAAGAACTAGGTGCATTTGAAAAGATAATTAATTAATACCCTATTAATACTACAATGTTTTCATAGCGTCTGTGGTCCTGTTGGTAGGATCCTTGACTTGTAACCGGGAGGTCGCGGGTTCGAGTCCGGCTACTGGACGTGTACCAATGGGACTTTTTCAGAGCCTATGTACGCAACGTTCTTAAGGTGAAGGACAACATCGTGATGAAATCCGCACACCACAAGGTGTGTGAACCCTATAACGGCGATGGACTCACCCCCTGTCACGTTGGGTTAAATACGCTAGGTGAACCGTGGGTATTTTGGCATTAGCAAGTGCCTTTGCCTACCCCGCTTTGGGATTAAAAGGCGTGAAGTGTATTTATTAAACAATGTAAGATTGACAATGGTTGTTGCACAAGTATCGCGTATCGCTTAGATCGATTTCTTCCAGGTGACCTAACATGTACAATATGCAGATGATACGGGGCGTTTCCGCACCTCGACGTCCAAGGCCTATGCCTCTCCGTGTTATTGTCTTTTGCACAATATCTGCTAACCTAACTTAAAGACATTAAGTAAATGAACGTGTGTATTTAGGTATCTATACCTATCTATATACATATCGTTTAAGTTGGTAGATTGTAAGATGAATGGTTTAGATTGGGTTTACTCCCTTGTTCAATTAATATACCTCTATTATACCTCTATACTTTATTGCAGTAAATGTACAAAAGTCTGACATAATACTAATGTAATATCTAGTCGACCCTATCGCATGAGAAAAAGTAACTGCGGGTCAGTATTAATAAAATATCTTGATACATATAATATAATTCACACCACATTAATATTAGAAATCGCGGGGCGTCCACTAGTTTATAATAAAACTGTTCACGGTCCAATTATATTATATGTATCAAGATATTTTATTAATACTGACCCGCAACTACTTTTTCCCATGCTATGGGGTCGACTGGTAGATATTACATTAGTATTAAGTCAGCCTTTTGTACATTTATTGCAATAAAGTATATAATATTATATTAATTGAACAAGGGAGTAAACCCAACCTAAACCATTCATCTTACAATCTACCAACTACCAAATGCTCGAAATTACTAAAGAAATAATAACATTTATTTATCCTATCCTATTTATTCAGGAAAAAAAAAAACATTTGTGTACGGCATGACATGATATTTACTGTCAACAAATGTTTTTTTTTCCTGAATAAATAGGATATGAACAAGAATATCCTTAAGTTAAACATTCAGGTACTTATAATAGGAAGTACCGGTGCTCTTCCACAGGTACAATAGGTATGAAGTAGCCCACATAGTCTTCTAGATTGACATTTTAACTGTTTTTTTTCTCACATCATCACAGAATTCAAGTTACATAACTAGCTATATACAGGGTGGGGCCTGTAACACCCTGTAAGTGACCCACTTTAAGTTAGTCTGATGTGGATACTTCAAAATACGTTGTTTCGGAATAAATTGAGTTGAAAACTTATACCCATTATCAATGTAACTAATAATGCGATGTTACTGTGAAGTCATGATATGATAGAGGGTATGATTCGGATTTAAAATAAGGTCAATTATATTCATTCTAATCATATTCAGATAGGTTCGAAAGGGTTATGGTGTATGCCTTATAAAGTAAACTAGCTTATCCACCGAACGTTGTTTTGTCAATATGCAATATTAACAGTATTTACATAGTATTATATGTACGTTTTATACATATAAACGTTCCTATAAAATCACTCTACATCATTGAGAAAACCGCATGAAACTCCGTTGTGTTATTCTAACATTTAAGCATAGGTAGGGACAGACAGCGGGAGACGACATTGTTTTATAATATGTATTGATGATTGGTGATGTCGGAATACCTACAGAAGCCCTACCTACACAAGTACCAGGACATAGTCGCTCCAAATATTTATGTAGTCACACTATTCCAGTGCTTAGGAAAGTGACAAGTGTTATGTTTAACAAATGTGACAATTTGTATGCCAATCGCATACTTCTCAAACACTTTTAATCCCAAAGCGGGGTAGGCAGAGCATTTGCTGTATTTGCTAGTAAATAACCACGATTCACCAAGCATATTTAACTTAACGTCGCATTGCGTGATTATTTCATATTTTACGTTCGGGGGTCGAGAAACAACGACTAGAATGTCGTAAAAGTACGTCGAATATTCGAAAAAAAGAAAAACTAACGAGAGCTGACAAGTTATTGTGCGATTGTCAAAGTGTCAATTAGCGGTTTGAGTATAACAATTGTAATTAAATTGTGTAATTACAGTGCCGAAACAAAGTGTAATTCTTTATTATCGTAAAAGTGTAATTTTCTATCGGTAACGTATGTAACAATATTTTTCATCAATTTATTCTGTTTCCGTAATGTAAACCGAATTGGCATTGTAATTTGACGCGGTTATGTCTAATGATTATACCACATAATATTTATAAATATCCACACTTCAAAAGTGTCTAGGGATCAAAAACATTTTTGGCTCTAAAAAAAATCTAAATTATTTAAATCAAATCTAATCTTCTGGATTGGTCTCCTATCTAATTTCCCATGTCTGTATCAATGACTTATCACCACATTTTAAATAAAGTATGAATGAATTCAGTTTTTGTACAATATATTCTTGATTGCAATCTTCTAAAATGTACTTGATCCCTAGACACTTTTGATGTGTGTATATACATAATAGGTCTTATAACAAATCAACCCTTAATCCATTTTACACCCTCTTCTTTGATATGTCGGAATGTTCATTCCTTCAAATTGTGGAAAGAGATTAGGGAATTCCACTGTATTAGAGAAGCAATTAGCTAAGCATTGTAATATGAGTATGATCTCAAATTCGTCTCGAAAATGATTTCTAATTTCTACGTTTTATATAAGCAGATACAAATGGAAACAGTATAACAATAGGCTACTTATTGTTTTCGAAAGCTTACAAATGCAAACGTATTCAATTCAATGGTTGGGGCCATCGCTGTTTATATAATTCACAAAAGTTTTATTTTTATTTTGCACTAAGTATATTGCGTTTAAGTATACTTAGGAGTTTCTCCACTATGTTTTCCTTTAACGTAAAAGCGTTGTATACTGAGCGCTATATGAACCACTTAGGTATAATATTTCATTAAAAAAATAGTCTTATCAATATTTTTTTTTTAAAGAAACGCGCACTGACTTATATTATTATATCAAAAGTTTATACAGGGTATTACGGGTAATTAATCAAAGATAAGCTTTCAGCTCACTTTCATTGCTTGCTCGACAATTCGACACAGTTACATGTGCCGTGGTCACGAACTATGTAACTGATGTAATTATTTATTGATCAATACATACATACACACGTACACTTCACGCCTGTCTCCCAGAGGGGTAGGCAGAGACTACAGATCTCCATATCTCCATGTGTCACGGTCCTGACATACCCCTTTCGCTTCATCTACATTCATACATCTTTTCGTACATGACCTCCGGTTTCGAGTACTTTTCACGCCACCTTCGGCCAGGACATCTGCCACCAATCTGGTCAATATATGTCTTTCTGGGGCGACCTCTACTCACCCGGCCCATTACATCACCCATATAAATCTCTTTCGTCATTCGACTTTCATCCATTCTCTCCATATGCTCAAACCACCGAAGCATGCCCTTTTCAATCTTGGTCATTACATTTTCCTTCAAACCGCAACTTTCTCTTATCACACTATTCCTGTTCCTGTCATTCAATGTCACGCCTTTCATGCTCCGCAATGACCGCATTTAATGCTTCTTCTGCCATACCCAACTTTCACTCCCGTAAATTATGGTAGGTACCAGTACAGCGTCATGGACAGCCAATCTTGCCTTTTTCGACATCAATTGGCTCTCCATAACACTGCGAAGGGCACCGTTAACCTTATTACCCGCACTCACTCTTCTTTCAATATCTTTGATCAATATTTGAAATATGACTGTGTTGTAAAGAAAAAAACCCGAAAGTGTTTTGTTTAATCTGCCCTTGACTGTACAATCAATACTACCAATGTATCACTTATTTCTCGTACCGTAGAGAAACTTTCAACATTTTGTTGGCACTGGAACCTATTCATAGAGCGCTGACCTTTTCCATCGCCAAGAATAAAAACTGTATGTCGATAACTATATATAATATACTGCGATAGATCGAGAAAAACATTAATGTCAAACGTAAGTACCTACTGTGAATTCCGACTTCCGTATTCGTTGGGTGGTTCCCCTAAATTTTATCGAACATAGCGTCGCCGAAAGAAAAAAGTAACGAATCGATTCATCCTTTTTGTTCTCAGCTGACAAAGAGATTAAGAACAAAGTGGGAACTACCCAAATGCTCCTATCCATCATTAATGACATTTGACATGTTAACGTGAGCTCGTTAGGAGCGATTGTAGCCTATATAGAGTAGTTAATTTACTAAAAGTCAGAAGTTCTAGTCCAGGGTTGGCTTTTCCGTTTTCATTTGAAATACTTTTATAAACCAATTATAGTGGCAAAACCTTCACATACTTGCACTTCCCTATATTCACAAGGCAAACTTAAAATTGCATTGCCTATGAATGGCAAATTTTGATAAAAAAATATCCGCTAAACTAAGTTAATTTATTTCATATTTAAGAAAAAAAAATGATTCTATTACTGTTTTTTCTTTTTCAAGTCCATATAAATATATTCCGTAACTTTTTCGTATCTCATATACTTATTCTGTAGACAAACGTGTAAGACATTGCTTTAACTAGATATATTATTTATTTAATGTTTTTTTTTTTAAACTAGCTGTCTCGGCAAACATTTGTTTGCCATAGGAAGTATAGCCTTTGTACCCCGTGTATTAGATGAAAAACACCTTTTAAACCTTCCCTGGAGTTCCACGTGTGATTCAAGACCAAAATGAGCCAAATTGGTCCAGCCGTTCTCGAGTTTTAGTCAGACTAACGAACGGCGATTCATTTTTATTTATATAGATGAGATCATTTGAATTTATAGGTTGCGTGTCTTTGCTGGACATAACAACGCACAGTGTGATACGGGAAACTTTCGGAAAGAGGGTTTGAAAAAGACATGCGACGGTTGGTCATGTAGGAACGGATGAACGAAAGGCGACTTATGAAAGAGATTTATGTGGGGGGTGGCAATGGAAGGACGCACACCTATCACATCCGTGAGACCTTAAAAGAGGGTGGCGTGAAGAGCAAGCGGAAGCGACGAGGGTGCATGAAAAGATGACATCTGTGTAAGGATATGGACGAAGTGGGGAAGGAATGCCAGGATAGTGAAAAATGGTTAGCCGTAAAGCCAACCCCTTTGGCTAACAGGCGTGACGTATATGTTACGTGCCCAAGTTCATTAAGTGCCTCTGCCTACGTAAAGTGCTGCTAAACGGCATAACGAAATCCGGATGCCAAAGGCGTAGAATCCAAAGACAAAGTATTTTATTTACCGTTAGAACTTATTAATTTATCAAAACATCAATATTATAAAGAGAATAATTTGATTTTTTGTTTATTTCTTTGAATTTAATAAGCTCCGAAGCTACTGGACAGATTTGAAAAATTCTTTCACTGTTGGAAAGCTACATTATTTCTGAGATTCCTTTTATATCCAAACTAGCTTCCCGCCCGCAGCTTCGCCCACGTGGACTTCGGTTATTAAGGAATATTTTTGTTTTGCCTCGGGAATATCAATTTCCCGGGATAAAAAGTACCCTATTATTTAAACCAGACTTCTAATACAGAAAAAAATCAAAGCAATCGGTTCAGTAGTTACGGCGTGAAAGCGGAACAAACAGACAAACTCACTTTCCCATTTATAATATTAGTAAGATTCGGGAACGAAAAAACGAGAATAACATGGCGAGGTACAGCTAGTATATAAAAGTCATGTTAGTTACATAAGTCAAGAACGGCTGAACCAATCTGATTTAAAATTGATGGGGAGGTAGCTTAAAACCAGGAGACGGACGTAGGATACTTTTTATCCCGATCCTGTCGGACGCGCAGTTATGCAAAGGATGTTAAAGTTTGTATAGAATACTTAAAGTACACTAAAGAACTTGCGGGACGTCTATAATAAAAAAAATAAAGATAAGTGTAACATTTGCTTATTAATTTATAATACTTATGATTTTGCTAAGTTCAAAACTCTGCACAAAGTGCAAAAATATAGGAACCTTTAAATGATTTAACGCCAGGAGAAGGTTCTTAATTTATAATTTTAAAAAATAATAGGGAAATTGCTTGTGAAATTATACTAAATCGAAATTAATTATAAAAGTTCTTAACTTTTATTATTAATACAGGACAACGTCTGTGGGTCCCAATAGCTATATAAATACAAATAAAATCATATTATGACAAGCGTAGTGTGCTTGTCTTCAGACCAAACACAACTAAACTAGCAAGGCGCGTAGCACCTTCAGTGTATATTTCTCTTCCACCAAAATGCACGTAATTTCTAGAATCACCGTGTGCTGACGTAGAATACATATTATATCACCACCCCAGAGCAACTTTTCCCGTAGGAGATCGTAAGAGGCAACCGAAGGAACTCTCCAGAGGCAGCGCCCTCTGTGAGTTGAACCACACAACACCATTGCGATCGCCAACCCGGCCGCCAAGCGTTGCGATTTTTTTGCATTTCCCCTTTCGTCCAGCAGTGGAGATCATATGGCTGATTATGAACGGAATTTAATATACTTCTAGATTTGAATACTTTTTCACTTTTTTCCACTTTTACTGCCAAAGTGGCAGTAGTTAAATCCAAAAATACCCAGCTACGCATGAACTGAAGCGCACAGGTAATATTATCTCTTGCTCTTTCACTCCTGCATTTTTTAATGTATCAGTCTCGTTTTATTCCAATCGTGAGTTTTGAATTGTAAGTCTAGTCCGATAGTCCGACACACTATCATCTATTATATAAAAATCAAAGCCACTTTCGTTGTCATTCCATAACTCCGGAATGGGTGGACCGATTTCGCTAATTCTTTCTTTGTTGTGCTTATTAATGACCGCAGAAGGTTCTTATGACAGAAAAAAATGACATCCACTGCTGGGCACAGGCTACCCTGGACATAGTTAAGACAGGACAACGTCTGTCGAGTCCACTAGTATTATTACGAGTATAAATAAACTTGTGAAATCCCGAGCTTGGTGTAACAAGTGCCTCTGCCTATTCAGCCTTGGCATTAACGAAGTTTCCTTCATTCCGAATACTAACTTCTGGTTGTTTGTCGTACTTATTTTGTTTCTTCACCAACAACCAACTATTCTGTTTTTCCTCCTACATCATTTTGAAACTTATTTGTTCAACGAAATATGTAAGTTCGTTTGAAAGAAAAGTTTACTTAAAGTTTCTACAACAGATAATAAGCACCTACCACATTTCCACGGAAATATTTACCTAGTTTAATTACGAATCTGCCCCGCTGTAAAAAAAAGGTATTTATTTTTAGTGTTATTTTATTCATCACGGCAAACGTTGTTTTTCCATCACACCTTATTAACAGTGTTTCACTGCTATTATATGCATGTATTACACATAAAAATCTTCCTTTGGAATCACTCTATCTATTTAAAAGAACCGCATCAAAATCCTTTGCGTAGTTACTTATACCTTTAATAAGCATACATAGGGACAGACAGCGTGAAACCACTTTGTTTTATAATATGTAAGTGGTAAAAATTTTCGACGTGTAATACGGATATTACTAGAAGAACACACACTTTACGCCTTTTAATCCCGAAGAGGTAGGCAGAGGTCACTTGCTAAGCACATGTCTACGGTATACGCGCGTATTTATCCCAACGTGACAAGGGGTGAGCCCAGCGCCTTCAAAGGGTTCACACACCTTGTGGTGTGAGGGTTTTATCACTAATATTGTCCTTCACCATACGAGCTTCGTGTTGTGTACATAAACTCTGAAAAAGGGTCCCATTGTTACACGTCCAGTTTCCTTACTCGAACCCGATTGCAAGTCAAGTAACCGATCAACTGGACCATTGGCGCTACCACTACTATAGTGCACATCAAAAGTGTCCAGGGATCAAGTACATTTTAGAAGATTGCAATCAAGAATATATTTTACAAAAACTGAATTCATTCACAATTTATTCAAAATGTGGTGATAAGTCATTGATACAGGCATGGGAAATTAGGTAGGAGACCAATCCAGAAGATTAGATTTGATTTAAATAAATTAGATTTTTTTTAGAGCTAAAAATGTTCTTGATCCCTAGACACTTTTGATGTGTGTAGTTACTTTCTGTTGATATTCATTTACTACTAAGACCTAAACTGTTTCGAGCGAGTGTTTTCAGTTTCGAGCAATAAGTTTTATCTTACCCATTTTAGGCACCTAACTGGCTATATATGAAAAATATTTTATAAGTAAATACGCACTGACATGGAATGTTTGTACCGGGTATTACGGTGGGATTTATTCAAGGATAAGCTTCAGCTTACCTTCGTTCTTTGCTCGACGTTGATAGCTTGGTACATCTTCTTCCATTCGTTTTTTTATACTCTATAAACAAGTGTGTGCTGCCAATGTACATGCCAAGACTCCAAAAGAGTATTTTATAACAAGTGTTTTTTTTACTACACTCACGAATTCACAAAACATTTGGTTAAATTCTGATCTATTGATCCTTTTTTCTCATAAAAGGGTGCCAATGGTTGGCATAAACATAAACGAAACAGAATCACTAAATAGTAAAGCTAAGAGGTTGTTTGTTTGTATGTTTGTTTGTTTGAACGCGCTAATCTCAGGAACTACTGGTTCGAATTGAAAAATTATTTTTGTGTTGAATAGGCCATTTATTGAGGAAAGCTTGAGGTTATATAACATCACGCTGCAACTATTAGGAGCGAAGAAATAATGGAAAATGTGAAGAAAACGGGGAAAATTATTCATCCTTGAGAGCTTCCGTTGCGTGTCCTGCGAAAATATACATTATTGGCGAAATAATGTTTGCTGGAACAGCTAGTGTAAGTGTAATATATTGCGGATCATAATCCGACACATGAAATGGTAAAATTAGTCAACGTGAAATAAAAATGTCAACAAACAAAAACAATAGGTATGTCAGAATATAAAGTCAAATAAGTATAAAACCCTCAGAGCAAAAATAACTAAACTGACGTAAACCGACGTAGAATAAAACGAGACAACGATATAAAAAAACATGAAGGAGTGAAAGAGTAAGAGACAATAAAATATATTCTGTCCCTTACATGATAAGCAATCAGGGTAAATCTGGATCCAAACTGTCAAATTAGTAGTAAAAGTGCGTTTCGGGAATTCCGAGTGCAGTAATTAGCAGTCTGGATCCAGAAGTACATTATTTGCCATATATTTTGGTGGGAAAGAGACAAACTGAAGGTTGCATTTGGTCCGAGATAAAACCTAACTTAAGTATTCATACAAAAAGGCCTGTCGTCAACAATCATTGTCTTAAATCCAGCACAATACTTTGAGGTGAGTCAATGCTTAACGATTACGCCTTTTCCAGGAACATTTATTCTTAACTATCCTCGGTTGAAAATTATGATGCATACAACGTCTAATGGCCCATAAAAGGAACATTTCAAGCAACCAACATAAAACAAATCATCCATTATTGTAATTTATTGAGCATGATTTTCGGGGATGTTTCTGAGGCTTGTGAAGGCGAGCAATAATAATCATAATTATTTTATTTTATTTGAAACAATAATCCGTACTCCAGAGTAGAGTCGCTCGAGCATGTTTTGTCTCTTTTAGACAAACACGATTAGAGGGAGATAGCCATACTATATCCGACTCTATCTAATTATAATATCTGTACTTGCAGAGTGTGTTATGGATCGTAGAGTTCGTAGATTCCCAATTATATTTAGTTGGAAGCTATCGATTTCCTAGAAATGGTAACGATTACAAGAATTGAATCCCCCTTAAAGATGACTACACGTTTACATGGATACAAAAAATAATGTGTATCAAAATATCATGAAACGTTTACAAAAAAATACCGATGTTTTTTTTCCGTTTCCCAGTAATTGTCACTAAAAATATTCTGAACGTGATCCCAATTAAAACATTGGACCCTCTTGATGCTGAACAAAGATATAAGTTTTCATTTCTGACATTTCGCATTAAATTGTCAGTGATATTATATTGCCTGTCATTGATATATTATTACCCATCAGTGGTTTTCGATAAAATGTCTGTCATACGTAGTAGGTATTTCATTGTAACCTGTCCAAGGTGATCTCTCGCTTTAGTGACATTTCTGACCAGGGACTTCCGTCAGTTATATTATAGTGCGTTTTTTTTATTATTTGGGCAGTTATTTAGATTTCAGACACTTTTGTAACATGTGGAAACACAAAAATTACTGTGGCCTTCAATACGGACTGCTTGAAGTTTGTAATTTCGTTGACATTTGTCCCCCTAATACAACCAGCGCCACCTGTCATAACTAAGAGAAACAGGGGCCCTGAAAATTCCTCATTACTTTGGTATTTAAACTTTAGACACTTTTATAACATGTAAACCAACATTAAAAAAAACTGTGACCTTCAATACTGACTGCTTGAAGTTAGCCATTTCATTGACATTTACCCCACTAATACAGCTAGCGCCATCTGTCACAACTAAGAGAAAAAAAAATATATACTAAGAGAAACAATGGCCCTGAAAATTCCACATTCCTCTAAAACATAGTTTTATTGCGATTTATAGAGAGAATTGAAACTGTGCAGTGTCTAAATCGTGCATGGAAGTGACATTTATACCTTCCAGGTAGGCCTGGCAGATACTAAAGAAGATTTCGATAAAGCAGAACCAAAATTCACTTCATATATCCCCAAAGACGGAATCGAAACTCGTACACTATTTACAGATCGATTAATAAGAGCTGGCACGTTCGCAGTTTTTTTTTATCACTATGAACAATCGTTTGACCACCATCCTGCCTGATGTTAAGCAGCGATGTGGTCCACGATGGAGCACACTTGGTCATTAGGTTAATTCACACTTCTTTCTTAGAAGACCTTCAGACAAATGCATTGTGTCGATTACAGCATGTTTTTTTACGGATGTCAGTAAGCCATAAGGTTTAGTGACACGTCTTGCATGCTACGTGGCTGTCATCGCAAAATGAAAATGACTCCTGTGTAGCAATGATATGTTATGCCGCTCGTTTATTCACAGAAACTACACGAGCGCATCGTCTAAATGTGTTAAGATGCCAGCTCTCATTACTCGATCTGTAAGCCCGGGTTCTCTACCAGTGACGGAACGTTACTTGCTTACTACGTTACGACGTGTCAAAATTGCGAGTTACGACCCGTTGCCGCGACGTAAGTTATTGAAACTAACTACGTATAAGCTGTCAGTCAAAGTTTCAAATTCAAACAATTTAACACTATCGTAGACAGTCAAATTAAGACGAATTTGTTTTTGTTTAATCATGTCGACAGCCGGATTGTATTCATGAAAGAGTTAAACAATTTTATCGTAAGCTTACCGTCAGTCAAAGTTTCAAATTCAAACAATTTAACACTATCGTAGACAGTCAAATTAAGACAAATTTGTTTTTGTTTAATCATATCGACAGCCGGGCTGTATCCATGAAAGATTTAAACAATTTTATCATAAGCTTACCGTTTATTAGATACAAATATTGAATCGATAAAACAGATTCAAAACAATGTGGAATGCAGTTAATAGGCATGCGATATTAGCTAGCTGAAACAATTTTCATTTTCGGAGTTGCCTCACTGAAATAACACAAAAGTGACCGATATCAAATCAGCCCCTCTTATTATGATCATGAACAAAGCGTTGTGTCTCTTTTTCGCTTCAGCTATTCCCATATGTAAGAAAGAGATACTTGTATAACAAAAGTCTGTGGGAATTAAGGGGAGCTTTACTTTTTGCTGTCGAGGGGAGAATACTTCTCCACCTACACCTCGCCGGCATAGGGATGGGGACTGGGTCGCTGGTGGAAGGGTCCGTGGCACCCAGAGGACATTCTTCAGAGCGATCAGCCTCCTTGAGCTCCTCCTCGAGGGAACGATCAGTGAATAAGTGCATCCACTCCAGCTCTCAGTCCTCTTTAATGACGGGAGCCGGGCGATGTTGTACCATCGTGCATCTCAGGATCGTTTTGCCAGGTGCCCGGGAGCCTCACTACAACAGCTACATCTCAGAACTTTCGTTGACTTGGTATAATCTCGAAATACATAGCTATTCAGCTAGATAAAGCCTGTAAGGTCACTTGTTTGTCAACTAGATTGATTCTTATTTCTTCCACTAAGAGTTTAAATATCACTGTTTTTTTAAGAAACGCGAATTGGCATTATTGTAAAAGTTTAAACCAGGTATTACAGCGCAAAAATTAACCAAAGATAAGCTTGCTTTCGTTTTTTCTTCGACGTTTCGACCCAGTTACATGTGCCGTAGTCAGTTCGTGAGCACAGTGCTTACCTTTGGTAAATTCTCGCGCCGTATTGCTAGGGTTAAAATTTTAAACAAGTCAATACTCCGGAAAACACCACCAAGCTTTGTAACATTATACTAAAATAACTCAAGTGCACATTCTAAACAAGTAAATTCATTTCATCCTTGCGATTTCACTCGGAAATTTTACCTGTTTGAACAATTCAGAACACCTTTGTATCCCTGAAATCCTCAAAGGTGCTTTGCAAAACAGAGCAAACAGAACTTTGCGAGAAACTTGGAAATCTAATTAAATCGACCCGATAACCGATGTTCGTATGCGTAAACCGAAATTCCATTATGCGAAGTTGTATTAACTGCAGTTAAATTTATGCAAAATTCATTTTAAGATTCAGTCCTTGGCCTCGTTCAGGCGTTCCGGGATAAATTTCCACCCACATCCTAGCAATTCGTCGTCGTTTATACTGGAATGACAGGGTAAGAGTAGAGTAACCTGGAAAATAATCGCGTCCCTGAAATTCTAACTCTGGTGAAGTACATACAAATATACACATACATACATGCACTTACATAATATTCTATATTTGTACGAATGAAATAACCCTTTGAAGACATGATACCTTTTATATCACTTTTATAGACTGGACAGTTGGAATTTAGTTAGACAAAACTATGGGTATTATTGTCTATAAGGAAGACAGTAATCTACTATAATACAAAATATACGTAAACCCACGTCGGACTGAACCATTAAACACAGTGATACTTTCTTGGTAACTTTTAGCCTGGAAAATGGGGTTTAGATGCCTAGACAGATTCTATGTTACGCCCGTGTTCCATATGGTTAGGCAGAGATCAAGGACTTATATTTATGTACAAATACTACATATACAATTTTAACCTTTAATCAATCAAAGGCTTTATATTCCCACTTGACCAATACGTACTTTGAACCTTTTGGAATTATCTAAAGAATTCAGAGAAGTTATCTGTCACATTAGGTATATAATACTACAGGACACATACATACCTATTTAAACATTAAACAATAGATTCACATTGTACTTAATAGCTAGATTGTATGATAAACATCACCCGGGTTTATGTGATGGATTGGTCGGTAATTAGAATAACAAACGTCAATAAAATCCAAAATCCATTAGAAAAACACCTAACCTTGTCTGATTACGGGTTAAATAAAAAACTTTAGCCAAATCCGAAAATGTCAGTTATCCCATGTTAGGTACTAATAAACTTTTCCCAAGAAACTATATGTCAAAAATGGAAACATAATGTTACCTTTTCATACAAGCTTACCGATCAGATGATTGCCACTTTATATGAAAAGTTTTTTTTTTCATTTATAACATGAAATTCCTTGGGGAAAGTTGTTTACTATCATGGGTTGAGTGACATTCTCGAGTTTCGCTAACATTTTTAATGTTACCTTGTATAGTACATATTATCTTATCTTACTTCTAATTTAATATTATAAATGGGAAAGTGAGTTTGTTTGTTTGTTTCGCTTTCACGCCGTAAGTACTGAACCGATTACTGCTTTGCATACGTAAATTTAGAAGTTCGGATTAAATAATAGGGTACTTTTTATCCCGGAAAAAAAATTATATTCCCGAGGAAAAACAAAAATATTCCTTTATACCGCAATATAACCGAAGTCCTCGCGAGCGAAGCTGCGGGCGGAAAGCTATTATAAATAAAAATCCAGTGTCATGATGTTTGTTCCCAATGAACTCTTCACCTAGGCTACCGATATTCACAAAAGTTGGCATTTATATGTAATTTCGTCCAATTTGAGAGATAGGATATATTTCGTGACATCCACTGTTGGGCACAGACCACCCTGGAGGTTATACTAATTTTATATTAATATTTATATTAATAGTTAAGACAGGACAACGTCTGTCGAGTCAACTAGTATTATATAGTAATAGTAACCTTATCTAGGTTACTATTGATATGTGGTCAGCCCATCGTCCGTACTAAGACAAAATAAACTGGCAGAGATTTTTATATTTACGGTGGTTAACTCGTACAGAAAAAAAACTTACAATAATAACCCTTAGAACGTGTATTTGGTATGAAAAGTTATCGTCATCATCAGAAAAAAATCGTACACTGCTGGACATAGGACTCTCGAATTGCACTGTTATTTGTTTTCTGTTTCGTTCTCGTATCCATCCAGCTTTTATGAGCAATCTTGTACAAATCATCAACCACCTTGCCTGAGGGCGTCCTACATTAGAATTTTTTCGTAATACCTACATTATAAATAAAAAATAAAATAAATAAATAAATATGTATCAAAAGTGTACGTACATATCTTTAAAAAAAATCAATACTTCATAGTATAAGTGTTTCAAAATGACCGACTGTATAAGGAATTAGAAATAACACGATTCCCAAACGATATTTCCAGTAAAATCTAACAAAAAATCTAACTTTAGTAAAGTGCGAACAAATGAAATCGAACGAAGTTTTTTTTAAATTTATTCCGAGCTACATTTTTTACACTATACACTGTACCCGGCCGAGGTTGCAGACTCTCTCCCAGTCGACGAGGGTGGTGAAACAAAAGATAAATAGAAAGAGAAACCCAATTTATTCAGTTTTTATTCAACCCTCATCATGGCCTCAGCTTTAGGCACAGCTGAACAGCCTAGCATGAAGGGCAGCTAGTACTTTTTGTGCTTGAAAAAAAATAAGTCTCGGATTTATGTCGTATTTACATTGGATCGTCATGAGTTAAGGCCAGGAACCTATTTCTTTTTGTCCTAATCTGGTCTGGGACATAAAAAACAGTGGCACTGAATTTTTTATGACGTCAAATACATGGAATTATAGACCTCGTACGTCAGAGCTTATGTTCTCTACTCAACGCTCATCCGGAGAAATATCATGATGAAATTCGCATACCAAAAGATGTATGAACCCTTTAACAACAATGAAACGGAGTGTAGGTCACGCTCAGGCAAGATGGCTTTTAGAAGCTGGATTTGAGAAGCCGAAAACCAATCTCAGTGGCATGCAATTGGACACGCCTATGTCCAGCAGTGGCCGAATATGATGATAATGATAGCAATAATAATCTCGCCCACTATACTACGTAAACGGAGAGTTTTAGCTTTAGAATTGACTCTGCGTAAATAGTGCATAATAATCGAAAAAGCCAAATAAACTATGCCAAAACCGTTCTAATTTACCACAAACCTCATATATGAGGAGTATACCTCATATATGTTACACGGTTTGTGGAACAACAAAAAGCTAATCAAATATTCACAGCAAAACGGGATGCCTATTGAAAACATTTTAAAATAAAAGTAGCAACACAGTGGAAACTAGAATAATGTTGAAACGTTTTCGGAATTGAAATTGTATTTTCTTGTTCCTATTTAGGTTTGCCTTGACGACAAACCCGGTCGGTTGTGACGGAGAAAATGTCTGTTTCGGGGTTGAGCCCGCATATTTTTCCATCGTTCCGCATCTCCGCACATTGCTAAATAAAATTCGTTATGTCGGGGGAATTGCTAAAGAATAAAAATCGAGTGAACACTTAAATGGGGGAAATCCAAATTTCAGACAATCGTATTTCGTTGATTGTGTTTAATGTGAACGAGTAAAATGTTAGCATGAGGGCCGTGTTAAATCTCTACTGCAATTTTTGTATTAGATTCGAAAAAATGTAGATAAAGAATTATTACATTCTGTAGATACCTCTTAATACTAGAGAATATAAGCATAGAAATTAAAGTTAAGTAATAACGGGTGCTGTCTGTACTTTCACCATTTCTAAACAGACTCACACATAAAGGTACCTTATATCACTATATGTGGGCTTTTTATTTCACTATACACACAAATGGTGAATACAGAATTTTCTGTGAGGACACAAATTTAGATCTAAAATCGCTGTCTACCCAGGGGGGTGACAGGCGGGTCCTTGGGAGACAGGCGAGAAATGTACTTATTAAGAAGCTTTTGTCTGCGTCTCAACACGAAAATACAACAAGCAGTCCAAAAATTCTTATCATTTCAGAGGACTCGAGCGTTGGCTAGTTTGATTGGCAGTTGTTAAAGCGGTTACAAGGCGTACCACTCGAAATGACAAGTTGATGCGGCAATTTTCTGTCTTCAATAGCCTACCCAGTGCTATTGGATCGAAAAACATTTTTAGCCGAATAGATACCGAGTTTTGGCAGACATAGATGGACACTCCGAGCTTGTTGGCGGAAAGGCGAGCGTGCGACAGGGAAAAAAATGGTTTTCGATGATATTGAGCTAGACATGTGAACAGAGAGTGTTTCATGTTTTCTCCCGCGACCAAAAAAAACAAATCCGATAGATCGTAACGTCCGATGGATGGTAAATAATTATTTACGATTGAGAATGGCCTAGTTGTGTACATATGCAGCGTTATCCTACACTACGTGTAAAAGCACCCCGAGCAACGTGGACGAGCCCAACAACGTTTCTAAGACCTTTGCTCGGGGTCTTTTTACACCCTATATAAGCGAACGTTTTCCATGATTGGGGTTACTGAGTGAAATCTGCGATCAATAATTTTGACATATTCCATTGATGAAATAGACAAATTTATATGAATTAATGGACGAAGGTGCGTAAGTTCCGCGCGTTCGGTCCTGAGGCATTTGATGTCAAGTCTGGGTGTTTTAATTACCCATAATAATATAATGTCCTTGTTTATAGACAGTTCAACTTGTGTACTTGTAAGCCTAACGTAGTATACTGCGTGTAATAGGAGCAATGGTCTTAGAAAAGTCGTTGGACTCGTCAATACGAACAATTTGTACTATAGCGACAATTCTGGGAAACTAATAAAAACATTTTTTGACGAGCCCCACAAAGTTTCTAAGACCATTGCTCCGGATCCTTTTACACTCGGTATAGTATAATAATTAGCATTCTGGACTACTTTTCCCAGATATTTCAGTATAAGATAGGCACAAACAGTTATTATCATTATTGGGTTGCCTGTGGTCCGACAGACCCATATTATTATAACATTCCTGTAAATTCTTTCGGCCGATTCTATACACTATATTGGACACTATTTATAGCAAAAAAGTTATTTATTTTCTATTAGGTTGTATGTTTTGTGGCTAATGAAATATTTCGTATAATAATATTTTCCACTACATCGTAACCGACAAACGTTGTTTTGCCAGAATACATTAGGAAAGTTTCTCTGATGATTCAATTAAAATAATCAATTTATCTATAAAAGAAAATCGCATCAAAATCCGTTGCGTAGTTGTAAAGATCTAAACATAGTGAGATGTGACTTTGTTTTGTATTATTTGTACTGATGGACCGAACTCGTACAACCTTAACTTTTCAAAAACTAACAGTTATCATCAACAGCCCATAGTTTTCCACTGCTGGACATAGGCCTCTCCAATTGCACGGGACTGTGATCTGTTTTCGGCTTCTAACAATACCTAGTTAGAAAAAAAATTAAAATATTCCATTTTCACTGTTACTTATAGACCACTATGCAGAATATTCAGACTTTCCTAATTTAAATCCATTCTCTGAAGGTAACGTAAAATATTTTTTATGTAAATTGTGAAAGTTCTTTAGCGAATGATAAATTAACCTATTATGCGTAGTCCCAGAATTATAGGGTACTCGTGCGATAAACATTCGAAAAAGCAAGCACGGTATTAATCTCTAATAATATTTTATGAAGGTTGTTTTTTACCAACATCTCCAAATTATAAACGCGAAAGTTTGAATGAAAATTAGTAAAATAAAACCCGTAAAAACTACTGAACCTATTTTCGTGGTAATATAATTTATACAGCGGTATAACACAATACAAAATGTTTGCCTCGAATTTTCCCACGGGAAGAAATAAAGTACGAGTAACACGTGATCAAGGTATTTGTGATAAAGAAGATTTTTTTACTATGTTTTCCATTTTTTTTTTGAGCGAATTTCTGAAAACGTATTTTATAATAATTTGGGACTGTTGTTGTTGTGTTCCTATGGCACCTCAGTACTCGTAGTTTTTTTCTTTCCCGTGGGAAAAATCGAGACAAAATGTTTTGACTGTGTTATTGTATAAATTATACCGTGAAAATAGGTTCAGTAGTTTTTACGGGAACGAGTAACAAACATCCTAAATTTCATTCAAACTTTCGCGTTTATAATATAGGGATTTTATTTCATTTAAGAGAATTTAAACGAAGTACAAAACAGTACAAAACCAACAGTTTTGTGTTGGTCTGAGATGTAAAATACCAGATTTATTTCTTTCAAGGGGACATAGACCAAGAGAGATCCGCATTGCAAAAGGAATTATTAGCCGATGGGTCAGTTGGCTATCTATAACTTATTTTTCGATCCAAACCTCTGTTTCTCTCCCCAACGGGTTTCGGCGGAACACCACCGCCGCAGGTAACTGTGGCATTATGCTGTTTCGGGACCATTTTACTAGCGTGAGACCTGGCACACGTTCAGTACCATACACACAAAGATCTGGTACACTTTTGTTTTTTTTTCTCTTATATTTTTTACTATTTTATTAGTTTTTCTCCTGCTCTGTTTCATTGTTTTGTGCTTGTATTCTGTTGTTGTTTCCATTTGTCTATGTTTTTTCTTGTTTCGTGTGTTAGATCTAAAGTTAGTGCATAAATATAATATATTCTATATATGTTATAAATGCTAAAGTTTGGATCTGTACTCTCTCACGCAAAAAAATGGTATTTACAAAGTCAACATAAAAAAAATGCTAATTGCTAAAAGGGCTTACGAATAATTGATTTTACGAATACAAACCTTCTAATGAAATACTAATGAACGTAAAATCTGTAACGGAATCATCAAAAGAGAGGATTCGAAATACCCACATTAAAACTTTTGAACGTAACCATGAGAGTGGAAACCATAATCAAATCCTTTCGTCTGTTTAACTGCCCTTTAACTGACCTCTAGAATGTTATATTGCGTTCACAAACCATTTGGGACCCTCAAACGAGGCGTCCCAAATAAATATTTTATCAACCATGTACCCATTTAGTTGGTATTGTTGAATATTTCATCAGGTAAACATGTTACCTTAGGTAGCTGCCCAGAATTGTAAGTAAACTTTTTTAAATGCTCCAAGTGTGTGTAGAATTCAGTATGGAGATTGCAGTCGTAAATCTTGTCGGTGTAAGAAAATTTATTGGATTGGTAAGAAGAAAGTAAACTAACATCAGCGGCGATAGGCTTACCCCTTGTCACGTTGAGTTAAATACGTTCGGTGGGCATTTGCTTAGCAAGTGCCTCTGTCTACCTCGCATTGGGATTAAAAGGCGTGAAACGTATTTTTTTTTGTACTAAAGAAACCATTTAGAAGCCTTCTCCACTTAACCAGGTCGAAGGCAATAAATTTATATGTGACATAGAACAAAATCATACAAATACTCTTGTAAATTTCAAATATCACCTCAGAATAATTTACGAGGCGAGGTCACGGGTAACAGGTGGTGATATTAAATTTTTTTGCTCACACTTCGCCTTGAGTAATAAACCAACTTTGTTTTTTTATGTTCATTGTAACGATGTGACGGGCGAGAGGTTGAAATCCCTGATTCGGCTTTTTATACATGACTTTTATGTACCCTTTTCGCGGATCGTCCGTGCGTCAGCCCCTTAAAATGATTGGTTAAGCCGATTCGAAAAGAGGCTTTCGCGTTACAATAGTTCTGTCCAGTTTTTGATCTCTGCGATTATTGTTGTTGGTACAGTCGCGGATTGACTGAGTGATCAACATGTAAACAAAATTGTCTGTTTAAAACTTTAGCAGTATCATACATCAAGTATAAAAGCTCCTCCCGCTGTCTGTCTCTATGTATGCTTAGATATGTCTTTAAAACTGCAATATGGATTTTATGCAAATTTCTTTAGTAGATACAGTGTTTCTTGAATAGGTTTGTACGTATAATACATATGTATAATAGCAGACACACTGTTAATAATGTATATTGGCCAAACAACGTTAGCCGGGTTTATTTATTTATTAAGGTTCGCCAACAGCAATCACATTTATACTTGCTATTTCTAAAAAGAAAAGAAGAAAAAATACAATAAAAAACAAAAATGGTCGGCTAATTTTAGGTAAACACCACATCATCATCATCAGCCCATACTTGTCGACTGCTGGACATAGGCCTCTCAAATTGCACGCCACTGTGATCTGTTTTAACACCGCATGCTTAACTTAAAATACCACTGGGTACCTACTTAAATAACTAGAAAAAAAATGTTACACAAATATTAAAACCCTATCTACTCAAAATCTGACGTAAACACTTTATTTTTAAAAACGAGGGCTGAATCGTGGTTTATGTTTACGTGGCTTCCAAGCTGATTTACAAGCTTATACATTCTGTAGTTAGATATAAAATAAAATAAAAAGTTTTCCTCAATAAGATAAGTTAGATAAAAATATTTTGGCACAACATCGCCATCCTTAAACCTTAAATGTGTTTATTTATTTAATGATTTATTACACTAACAATTGGTGGACTTAATACTAAAGCGTTCTCTACTAGCCAACTCCACAACATGGGAGAATATAGGTACGGTCAGTATTTTTAGAAAATACAAAAAAATACAAAAACTTAGTGGTACAAGGTAATACGTAGTTATCCTAATTGTTATAACAGTAGATATTTGTATCTGTATCTATCTAGATACAGATATTATATGTTATATATTTGCCGCAATCTCAAAATTTAACAACAAAAGCTACCTACGCAGTTTCCTTTGAAGTTGTACAAACATATTGTACGCGGCAAAGGCTTTTTTTTGGTTCATTATTTCTAAAAGTCTGGTAGAGATTCCGGGAAAAATATTACCAAAATACTTGCTCATTTGGCTTTATCACCGGGCGATAGAGTACAATATCAAACAGCCAGTTAAACCAACGATAGTAATAGAATATAAAAAGAGGGTTTAATCCCTAAGGGATATTTGCTGTAAGGCATTTTAGCTGCTATAGATTCTTACCTATTATTTTTTTACTAACCAAAAGATGTTTTTTTGCAAACGACTAAGTCAGAAAAGTGGCAAGTTAAATCAATTACAGTGCACCTCGATCAGGTCACACGAAGCGAGTTCGATTCTCCCCTCAAGATACGTACTTAATTATGTAGTAATCATATTTCAGTGATTATATTATTTTCTTGACGTGGACACTGACGGCACGTCTGGCTCATAAGCTCGGCGTTTCTCTGAGGGATCGAATTCAGAACGAAGTGATCCGACAGCGAACTAAAGTTATCGACATAACTCATCGGTTTAGCAAGCAGAAGCGGCAGTGGGCCGGCTATAACCGATGACCGGCATGCATTCGGAGAGGCCTATGTCTGGCAGTGGATAAGTATGGGCTGATAATGATGATTTTTTTGAAGTAAGGTAATTCTTACATAATAAACCCCGAGCCATGCCCATTGAATGATATGCCCAACATAGAACAACATCATCATCATCATCATCATCAGCCCATACTTGTCCACTGCTGGACATAGAACCACATGCCCATCATTAATTATTAAGATTTGTGCACAAAAAAGATAATCAAATATAGTAAACGAGTGGACGCCCCGCGATTTCATTCGCGGAGTTTAGTAGTACCTGCATGCCAAATTTCAAGCGTATAACTTGAGCGGTTTAGATTTTTCATACAAAATTATTTTGCCGTCAATTCCCGTTCCCATGGGAATATCCGGAATTCCTTTCTTAGTACACCCTTACGGTACCTAAGCAATGTCCGTTCCAAATTTCAAGTGCCTAAGTTTAGCCGTTTGGGCTGTGCTTTCGTTTTATATATTTAGATAATTTATTTCTGTATCTTTCAAGGATGTTTCAATCCGAGACTGAGAGAAAACATTTACGTTGTAACTATAATTACCACTGTATTAATGAACTCTTATTACGTGAGGTGGTTTGTTTTTCTGTACGCAAGGGAATTCTGGGATGAAGGGTGATCCCAGTGTCGGTCTTTGTTTATATTTAGTCACGCAAGCGGGATGTCCTTTAATATAATTAACTGGCACGTGCGCGCTGAAATTCGCAGATTACTAAAACACCCACACTACGCATCCAACGTTTACCTACAGAGCTATTTGAAAGTGAGATTATTTGGTTTTCAGACACTGCTACTCTTTACTCACATTTGAAATATTCGTTTTATTTGACAACCTAATTACTGAGAAAGTTTATGGGTCTATCAAGCTTACCGTAGCAGTGGCGTAGCTCTATGAAATTGTAGTAAACCAAGGAGTTATCGTAAAATTAATATGAAGATTGAACTGATTAGGAATTTAAATTCGTTCTCTTCGCCGAATACAGCTGTTGGAATGACAATTTTGATGTTTTATATATTGCTTATATTATTAGCCATAACTGTGAATATGAAATTTCTTATCGTTGTTAAAATAAAAACACTTTGGTTTTTATTCGGTACTAGCTAACCCGACAAACGTTGTTTTTACAATGTTCATTATTAACAATGTTTTTCTGCTATTATATGAATGTATTATCCATATATTGAACCTTCCTCAACAAGGGCATTCCTGATTAAACCTCCTCCACTCTATCTCATTAACAAATTCGCCCATCGCAATCGAGTAACGAGTTGACCGATCGATTTTTAACAATCGTTCGTACGTGAGCACTCGCCTGAAACTGGCGACTGACCAACAGTTTACATTAGTTGGTCGGCTCATCCACTTTAGCCCTCGCAACTTTGTGCACTCTGTGTGCACATACAAGTTCGGTCAAACTGTGGGAAAATTTTGCACATTACCATAATGCATATTTCGGTTTTTCGACTCAACAATATTCTGTGGCTGTGTACTTTTTGTTTTGTGCTGTTGTGTTTTTTTTAATAAATATTGCAGTTCTCAATAAGTATTTTAAAATAAAGTTGCAGGATTTATAACTTATTTATTACTAGCTGACCGGTGCGTTGTTTTTCCAATATACGTTATATGTATTTATTATACATTTAAATCAATCAATTCCTCAAAAAGAAAACTGCATCCAAATCGTTTGCAGATGGATATAATACGTAATTATATATGTACGTATTAATTTTAAATCTAAATGGTAACGAATAATAATGCCTGACGATGTTTTTGTCCCATTCAGGAATTAAGTATACATAAATGACCTAAACCAAAACTGTTTACAGTATTCCATAATGATTATTGTTCTAGTGTTATTGAAACATCTAAAAGAACTTTCACAGTGCGAAAAGTATGTGGAAACCTTGGCGGAGTCTGTGTTTCAGTAGTACAGTCTGGATGCGTTTAAATTACAGATAAATAGGTACCTTATGTAGAAGTGCGTTCCACCATAGACCACATCGCTGCTTAAAATTAGGCAGGTGGTCGAGCGCTTGTTAAAAAAAACTGTACAAAAAAAGTTCAGTGAAAATTTATTTTATTACGCCCAGTCAGGTTTTGCGTTAATATGCCCTACACCTACATTACATTATATACGTCGTCCATCACGCTGAAACATGATTACCATTCAATTAAGGACCATCCAACGCGTCCCCATTCCCGCGGGTCTTGGGTTTCGGGAAGGTTTTTAATTTAACTTTGTACGTACGAGTAGGTACCAATCTCGGTCCCGAATTTTCGTAACAAAATCACGTCCTCTTACGCTGTTCCCATTTTAACATCATAATTAGTATTTACCAAGGGTAACAAGGCGGGCCAAGATTAAGATAGTACGACTTAAATCACATAATGTAATTACGTATGTTTGTCGCATGGGAAGTGCCGATCTTCGTGTCGGAGGAATCTCGTCTGGTAGATGTTACGACTGAAAACTGTACGTGAATGAGAAATAAATTTAGTATAAAATAATATCGCTCTAATAACATCCTAGAAAGTACAGAAACAATGAAATGCGTCATTTCAAGATTGTTTTATTCGTAAAATGATTTGACACAGTTGTTTTATAAATTATTTAGACATTTCTTTAGTATTGAGTATTGTATTACTTATCATTCATATAGTATATTCAGCATTCGTTCTTTCTTTTTTTTTAAACAGCGACCATCGTACTAAAGGCAAGTGCCTGGACCACTGATCCATCACGGCCGACCTAGTACAGAAGGTCTCAAGGACAATATCGTGTACCCGAAAACTGTGCTAGAGACAACGGATGCTCTGACAAAGATAGAAAATTACATTAATTCTCCGAACGCTCATTATTGCGCTGTAATAAGGGCTGCGGGCGCCAGCCCCCAGCACATGCTGAGCCAGATGCCATCTGACTTTGGCAGAAGCACATTAAACGGGCTACATGTTTTTGTTTTTAAATTCTTGATTTGTTTTTTGCTTTTATATTGGTGAAAATGTTTAATAACTCGATACTACGGGCTCCATGCATGAAAAAGATGACGTCGTTGTCTCTGTACTACTATTACTGCAATGTTTGACGTTGTCACGTCAAACTACCGTCCGTAAACCGAAACGTTACAAACAACCATTTTTTGGTCTTGTTATTTGTGTTTCCGTACCGTTGGTATTTGCTTAGCAAATACCTCTGCCTAACCCGCTTTGGTATTAAAAGGCGTGGAGTATATATTATATTATTATTATCTTTTGTGTGTCGTTCATAAATGTTCTTTCATTCTTCTAATAATAAAGAACGGTATTAATTTTGTGGCGTAGACAATTTGAACGTCCATTTCTTGACAAGTGCGCAGTGGGTCGTTCGTTCCATTTGCGCTCGCCGCAAATTGAAAAGCCCCGATTCGCCGGGAGATCTTCGCCGCGACAGAAAGCTGGAGACAAAATGCAATACTGGTATGAAAACTGAGAGGCACTTGTTGGTTGCAGAAATTAAAGCACGTTTTTTTTTCACTTCAAAACTATATTTTCACCAAAGTTTATTTACAAAGTGACAACATATTTGATAATGACATAACATCTATACTAATATTATAAAGAGGAAACCTTTGTTTGTTTGGTTGTAATGAATAGGCTCAAAAACTACTAGACCGTTTTTTTTAAATTCTTTCACCATTCGAAAACTACATTATTCACAAGTATCATAGGCTATATTTTACCGCGAAATTCCCACGGGAACTAAAAAAGCGAGTAACGCTGCACGGTACAGCTAGTAAAATATAAATCTACTCAGGTGCGTCGCTTACTGCACTGGTGGTCACGACCACTGAGCGTGTTTCATTCGAAGCCTTCGAAGTACTTTTTTGTGGGCATTTTTAACCGACTTCGAAAAAGGAGGAGATTTCTAATTCAACAGGGTTATTTTATAATGGGGAATTTTCTTTGCGTTTTTCTGACAGGTTTTCGGGCGGAGAACTGTCATTACTGTCATACTTTCCAAACAAAGTTAGACAGTAATGACAATTCTCCGTTGGAAAATCTGTCACAAAAACGTCAAAGAAAATTCCCCATTGTTACCTCATATAGCTTACGACTGCGTGAACTGATATTGATGACTATATACGTCGGAATATTCGAGGCCTCCGGGTAATGCACAAGTCGTCACTTGAATCAGAATCCATTCTCATGTATAAGACGAATAATTTTACTGTTCAATTTCAGTAAAAAAAAAATTATTGCACTCGGAAAGCTAATAAATTGGATCTATTATTATGATGAAAAAATACTATGACACAATAGCGAATAACGTGAAAATACAGATATTCGCCAATATTATTAGTAATAAAATCACTGATATTTTTGAAAGGCTATAATATTAGAGATAAACTAATATTACCATTAATAACATAAGACAAAATCTTATATTATCAGACTAATATTGTTTATGAAACAGTTCCCGGGGTTTTATTTGAAAACTAGTTCTGCCGGGTGTGATTTTGCAATTGGTAAAAATGTTTCTGTTCGGGTAATGGCATCCACAGAAAGTCATATATTTAACAATCATCAAAGCACATTAATAGTATTGGAAAGCCCTTTGGTACAGTTATGGACTGTTCGGGCATTAGACTTCCGATCTTTTTAAATAGCATTATGTTCATTGACTTCGACAGTTTACATACATACATACATACACTTCACGCCTGTCTCCCAGAGGGGTAGGCAGAGACTACAGATCTCCATTTGTCACGATCCTGACATACCCCTTTCGCTGCATCTACATTCATACATCTTTTCATACACGACCTCCGGTTTCGAGTACTTTTCACGCCACCTTCGGTCAGGACATCACCAATCTGGTCTTTATAACGACAGTTTACTTTAAATAATATTCATATAAAAAAAAACAAATGTCACACAAAAAAAACAAAACCTACACTGGGACAGTCCTTGACTGTACACGCCTGCACTTCTTAATGTTATGACCAAAGTGCGGCGCTTCAACTCTACATCTAAAGTGCAAACCGGTCTTTTTAAGCACCAAAGTAATAAATTTGATGTACCTACCTCAAGCCTACAGCATCTCGTAGCAATACTTGTTCCGTTAAATTTTACAGCCCCTGGTCGACCTTCTCGGAGACGGCTCGGGAAAGTTATTTTACAGCGCAATTCCGATGTGACAATTTACAGGTTTTCATTGCTACATCCCGGTCCACTTTAAATTGTCTGATTCTGTTATACTGATACCAATTCTACGATGACGGGAAAGGAAATTCAGAAACTAAGACGCTAGTTTCGCTTGGCCTAAAACAGCATGATTGGTCAATCGATTGTATGATGTACAGTTTATTATTTAAAAATATATATATCTGGCCGTTGGCCGTAGAGTACGAAGTAATAATCACTATTAATAGCAGTAATACTGTGGGTAAAAAAATCCGAGCAATGATCTTAGAAAGTTGTTCGGCTCGTCAATATGGACAACTTTTACTATAGTGACAATGCGGGGAAATGTATATAAATTAATATCATCACCATCATCAGCCACAGAAAGTCCACTACTGAACGAGGGCCTCCCTCAATGATTTTTATGATAATTTGGGGAGAAATGCTAATAATCGCCACGCTTGGCCGGCGGGTTGGCAATCGCAGTGGTGTTGTGGTTTAACTCACAGAGAGCGCTGCTGTCCGTCCTCTAGAGAGTTCCCTCGGTCGATAAATTAATAACTCATGAAATTATAATGCAACTGTAAATTAGTTCGTTACGCTTTCACAGGAAAACGATTGAAATTGATTTTGACGAAACTTGGCGAAAATAGAACTCTATCTCTAGAACATAATGCTGAGTACACATCATTCCCTAAATTGAAACGGGACCAGGAAAAACTGCGCATAATACCACGGCGTGTGTTCTATATTTCCACTTTTGATTTTAATGCGAAGCAGAATAACACATTTATAATTTGCATACTTTAATACAATGGCTTCAGTATTAAAAGAAAACAATTTCCTCGTTTGGTTAAGAGAATGAACAGATACTTCAGAAAATTCTTCCTTTTCGGCATAAGGAAATGTAATTCTTTACGACAGCGTTTTTTTTTTGTGTTTGAATATTCAATGTAAATCATCTTGAGTATAACGGGAGAGGAAAATAAACATTGTAAGCAACCAATCATGCGATTAAAACTGTTGTTATTATTAAATGAATTTATTTTATCAAGATATAAAAATTCCATTTCATTTTCGATAATAGAAAGCATAAAAAATTGCATCACTCAATACCCAGTATTTTTTTGTGATAAGCCTATTCATGTTCATTATCATCATGTCAACCTACTGACGTCCATTGCTGGAAATAGGCCACCTCAAAGACGCGCCACAAGTGGGTAACCTGGAAGAAATCGATCTAATCAAGTACGCGTTTTGCATTCTTAAGTAAAACAATTGCACATTTTACATTTGGAATGTATATTGATTAATACAACCACTAGTTCATTAACATCCTTTTCTTTAATATTTAATTCAAATTACAAACCGTTCAATAACGATTGCCTTAAAATATTATTAGTATAGAAAAATAATAACCACGGATGAACTAATTCATCTTAGCATAGCTGACACCGCTTAGCTAGAGATTTTAGAGAGAAGACGCTTATAATATACATTTTCGTACATCAGTGTACTTTCATAATCCCGTTCGTACCACGTATTTCCACACGTTCCTTTAGGCAGCCTTTTACGCTGTGAGTTCGTTATTTTTAGAACCCATAGTAGTACCACGCTTACCAATAAAGTATGAATTTCAAATATCAAAAATCTCGACAGCGATTTTATACAAAAATATGAATATTGCAATATCAACATTAAAAAGACCTGATACACAAATTAAATTCCTGGTAAATTGGATATTACTGCGTCAGTTTGAAATAATGTCAATCAATAGTAATTTCGTTTGTCAATAGGGATTGACGAGTCAGCCGTTCGGGATTCGGGACATTTGATTGACTCATTTGCAATTCACTTGTGCACTTAGAATGTTACAGCTCCCGTCAATATTGATGGATTTCATTACGTCGTATTGAATTTGCATAAAATGACACTCGTGTAATCTGTCAAACTTCGAAGAGTAAAATATTTTGAAATTGCAAATGACGCCCACGTTTACAATACTATGTGACAATAATCGTTTCAGCGCCAAACTCACTGCATTCGGCTTCGATAAACGTAACATAATATATTTCTTGATATGAAATGTATATTACGCACTAAGTATTAGTCTACTCTACTCTCTCTAGGCATTAAAGTAAGGAAAACTGCTTAGTCAAAAAGAGAGCCTGCAGACAGAAATAGATGCTATTTCGTACGTAATATTAATAAGTGACATAATCAGGATTGTAAAATAATTTCATCTGACTTGATCGTTACTTTTACTGCAGCGAAAAAGCTAAATCGTCTTTGATATTTCCATATAGACTGTAAGGAAGATTGCGCCTAAGGTACTTAAATTTTAGTTTCAAAATCCTGTGGGACGCAGCGTCATGCGACTGCTTTTGCCGCGGGGTAGCAAACAGCGGAGTAAAAGGTACAAGTATACGTATATATAGGGATGTGAAGAAGGATTTGCTAGGAACTAGATAGACGGAGGTTCTTAATCCTTGTCTACGTCTCGGGGAAACAATCATACAGCGAGTGTCTTGTGTGAAATACACAGAGTGTAAGGGAGCTGGGTGCAATGATCTTTTGGTCTGAAGATTTTCGGGCGAAATACTTGGAAAATGTAGCCATTAGACAGTTTTCGCAATGTTGTTGGAGTGCCAGAACGTGATTTTACTTCTGAATAAACTTTTTAACAGAAGTCGATGTACATCGAATTTAGTTCGACAAAAGTACAATTTCTAATTCCAAAGCGGGGTAGGCAGGAGCGCTAATAAAATCTATAAAATAAAGTATTGAGTACAACCAGCGATTCTGGTGAGATAAGAAACTAAACTAAACCTAATATTAAATATTATTGATTACACAAACACATATGTCCAATATTTGAAAAAATAACTTTATCTGTACATGATATACGTACTATACTAAAATAATTAGAAATACAGCTTCACGAAGTCCTAGATCTGACAAAAGTGTCACTGTTTTTTTTTGTGACCAACATTCTGTTCTCATATTTAATTAAGTAAACTACAAAAAAGTCAGGAACTCGATCGCTGGCGCGGGGACGTGGCTAATTAAAAATTTCGTCACAAACTTGTTTTATTTTATTTTTTTTGTGTCCTCTGGTATTCCAGATTCTCTAATTACATTAGGCCTTGTCGCCACTTGAGACAATTTGAAATTTGTCAAGAGGGAGAAAGACAGAATTATATTACGCACGTTTTTTTATTAGATACGAGAATAAACGTAAAAATAACTTTTAAAAATGTCGGGTTAGCTTTAACAATAATAATTCTGGAGTGACTCATGAAGATTTCATAAAACTCTATTTTAATAATAACGCTGCCCATTTCACTTTGATGTTTGTTTGAATACTTGTGCATACTTTACGTGTGTCCGTTACGTTGTAAAGCAGGTACGTTGTTTCTTGATAAATTAGGTTCAAAGTTAATAACCGTAACCAGGAGCTGAATTGTACTCCAGTCTAGTAGTTGCGTCGCTCTGGGATTGTTGCGGAAACCGATGTGCATTGATTACGTTACCTTCATTCCACTCTCGTTTGTAGTAAAATAACGACGACACATCGTTTGCCCCTACAATGCCAAAGCAATGCAACTACGAGAGTATAGCAGACTTGGCCCCCAGATTAAGTAAAAGTGAGATAATTTCGTAATGTTAGCAAATAAGTTAACATTGTGTTAGCGCGGCGTTAACTAAGTGTCAACGACGAAGAAGAAGAACGTTTTGGAAAAAGTTACACCCTTTTCTTCGTTGTATTCTGTTCGTCGGATAGTTTTTATTAGAGAAGTGCCACTTTTTTAATTATTTTTTAAGGTCTATAACTACTAGGCTATAACTAATCATAACTGGAAAAAAAATTTGGCAAAGTATTTGCTCCTATTGCAAATTCAAAATTACTCTAATTATCTTCATTTGTCAAAATGTTTATTAAAAAAGAAATCTTATTGCAATTCCATATTTTTTAATTAGAAAAGTAATAGTTAAAATTAACGTAAACAAAAAGTTGCTGCGTGTAAAACTTAATAAGCTCTTGCGTTTCTTTAGACATTTTCGACAGGAGACAACAAAGTTAGATTGTGTTCCCTTTTTTGCAATGTTCTTAAGTCTTTGAAGTTTCTACATTCTTTAGGCGAAGTTTGTACTTTCCCCACACAATGTTTGGGCGCCTCTATCAATGGCAGGCATGTACTTTGACCGATTTGTTTTGAGCTTTCCTTTGCAGTTGATTGATAATAAGGTGGGGTCAACTTCAATGTTCAGAATATAACTGTAATTACTAAGATTGTCATGTCAATAGGCGGAGCATCATAATCATATCATATTATGATATTGTTGTACTAGTGGGCTACCCGCGACTTTGTTCACGACTAATACTGCCACTTTACGTTAGTATGTAATTTTTAATATCCTAAAGTCTGATGTGTATGTACATAAAACGTAAGTGTACAAATGATTTAGGGGTGAGTTACGCATTTAACAGTCCTTTGACAACAATAACTCAATATTCTTCACCGGGTATACAGGCGCGAATATAATCAAAGACAAGCCCACGACGCATGCAACTGCGTCGAAACGTCGAGTAAAATGACAAAGGAAAGCTCGAACTTGTCTTTGATTATATTTGCGACTATATACCCGGTGAACAATATTGAGTTATAATTATTGTTGTCAAAGGACTGTCCGTTTCATTAAAAAAAAAACAATAATTAGGTCTATCAACAGTTTTATTTTATTAAATGTTTAACCAAAGACAAGCATTCAGCTTACCTTCGTTGTTTGCCCGACTTTTAAACTTTTACCGTGTTAAACTTTTAGAATCATGTCACTGCGCGTTTCCTTAAAAAATGATTCAACTAACCGGTACGGATCGGAGATGGTTTAGTTCAACAACGTAGCGAAAGACAAACAAGTAGATTCACATTTAGTTGTACGAAGTGCGTTTTCTTCTTCCCTGGTGATATTTAAAACTATTAGCAAGGAACTACAGTGTTTCATTCGTTTAACACTGGTATCATACTTACAAAGAAGCCAACGTAGTGACGTCACTAGTAGTCTACGCCGTAGCACAATTACGCCGTAGCTCGTAGCATAGTAGTAGATCGTAGCGTTTTATGTGCACAGTTAGAGGGGTCATTTTCTTATAGGAAACTAGATGACTCCTTCGGGGCTTTACTTGATATTTTATAGTTTGTTGTACAAGTAAAGAGTTGTTTACTCCTGTAATTAAGTTTTAAAATTAATTACTTAGAACGAGGAAATCTTGCGCAACATTTTAAGTTTTAAATACTATTTCCTAGCACAAAAGAGCATATTGTATTTTCTTACTACTTTACTTTTGACGTAAGTAAAATATTTTTAATAAAGCCATTCTTTAAAATCCTAAAGCTGGAAAAGCTGTTATTGTATGTAAAAAAAGCGTTTTGCGTACTCATTGCATAATTACATTGTGAAAATTACCATATATGAATATATAATACAGATAGCAAAAAAATACGTAATCACTAGGTACTAGATTTTTTTTTAGACATTAGGTTCGCCTTTGTACAATTGTAGTGCAATAAAGTATTCAATAAATAAATAGATTGGGTTAATCTTGTATAGGTTACGGTTTGTATGTTAACTAAATAAAAAAGCACCTTATATCAACTATATATTATTTATTTGTGTACAGTGGGGCCTAGAGACTCTGAAACACTGAGCTATGCTCCAAATATCCAATACACCTACGTAAAATCAGTGTTGGACTTACTTTAGACGTAACTATTAATAAAATTGTGATTATTACTATGTTTCTTATTCTTAGTCTTTTCATTCCATTAAAAACATCCTTGAACTTCAACGAATATTTCAACAACAATTTTGCGCAAATTGTTGTTGAAATATTCATATAATGTAAAGTATTTTCCATATAATGAGCATCTGCCCTCCATTTGGTCGGATGCTCCCTTGAAATGAGTCGTTGAGTTGAGAAGAATGGTCACGGGTTCGAGTCCGGCTACTGGACGTGTACCAATGGGGCGCTTTTTCAGAGCATATGTACGCAACGCAACGGTCGAAGGTGAATGACAACATCGTCGATGGGTGAAATACGCTTGGTGAACCGTGGGCATTTAAATAAATAAATAAATATGCCAGGACATTTTTTTTACACACGGTCATCTGACCCCAAACTAGGATACCCTGTACTATGGGTGCCAGAGACTGATATATTTACATAAATACTTTTAAATACATACATAGATAAATCAAACACCCAGACGCACACAACAAATGCCTCAGCTCATCACTAAAGCATTATGTCTGTGGCGGAAATCGAACCCGCGACCGTTGTCCTAGAGGCAGATGCCCTGACCACTAGTCCATGACGGCCGTAAGTACTACTGCCTACCCCGTTTTGGGATTAAAAGGCGTGAAGTGTATTTTTTTTATTTAAATTTTGCGAAATCAGTCCAGCCACTGTCGAATTTTTGCGTGATAAACAAATGGCAATTATTTTGTACACGTATAGTGCTACCATTATTTCCCGAGTTAATTATACGAATGGGTAGCGTGATCAGAATTCCCCAGTGCGGCTTGTTACTTCCGATTTCATATTACGCGATAATCTCGCCGGCTCACAGGCAATGTTTGCAGCCGTAAGCTCAGAGGAACCTTGGCACCGGAGCCAAAATGTAATGTACCTAATTCAGTTCGGCGGTTGTCCCGGATCGATATAGGTAGAGCCGTGACTAACATTTGGAGCGAAATACGGACATCTCCCTTAATCTATACTAGATATACCCCAGCTTACCCGTATTTAACGGCGTTACCATTTATGGTTTTAAACACGCTTAATAAAACGTGATCACTGAGCAAATGCATTAATTATATTATTATATCGATACTGTTTACGTAAGTTTATCTCATTACTATGAGTTGATGTGTGGATTTCTCTCTGTCGGGTTTCCGCGGAACACCAGCGCTGCAGGTAACTGTGGCATTATGCTGAGTCGGGACCCTTTTACTAGCGTGAGAGCTGGCACACGCTCAGTGCTAACCACTGCTAGCAGATACTCATATTTTTTTTTTCTTGTTGTTTCAGTTGTATTTCTTTTATAATTTTGGTGTGTTAGTTCTTAAGCTAGTAAATAAATATATATACAATACAATACAAATGCAGCATCCGACAACACTTTAGGACCCATATTCTTTATTTCATTAGTCTCTTTTTAACGTTTGTCATAAGAGTCAAACAAAGCGTAAAACGTAGTTGAGTAGTTCTTGGTTCACGTTTCAGGATACGGGCCTATGTGTGAGACGTGTGTGTGTGTTGTTATCTATTTCCAACTGCACTAAAAATATTTAAAGGTAATATAAGAAGTATTCTTTACATTACTCTGAAAAGTAAAGCAATATAATATTTGAAAGTATTTTTTGTCACCAATAAATCACGCCGATATGAATCGTCAATTTATAACAAAAAAAAACTCTGATGCCCTCGTACATACAGTAGCCGTATTTCTATTTACTCAAACGAACCCACATTCATGACTGGCAGCTATGTACATTACTTATTCATTCGACGCAACGAATGTGAATTCCGTTCTGAAAAGTAAGCTCGATTTTCGTTTTCTTTTCTCTTCCCTTAATAACAACGACGGCTTTATTGGACATTGTAACTTAATTGTTTATTGATACGTCATTTTGAATGTTATTAGTAAAAAAAGTAAATAAACATCATGGCTCCCAAAGGAAGGTAAGCTTTGCACAATTCTCATTATTCATCAAGTATATAACATAATGTGTTAATACTTGATGAATAATGTGATCCCATAACCGTTATGGGGTGAATAACAGCAGTGTTTTTATTGATTTGATTTAAGAAACCGGATGCGACTCTGACTTTAATGACAGAAATAGGAACGCAGAACTGTTGTCTAAAAGCGTCAAACAACATAACATGAGAATAGGTTCCAAAGTCTACGTAGCATGTGAAACGCAGCCTTATTCGACAGATAACAATGAGCGGCCGTACCCTTTAGGGACGTGACAGAGAAAGGCAGACAAAGATGAACCTGTAATCTCCAGCTCTAAATTCGCAATGTATTGTTCCGTGCCACGTTTTGGAGGATTTCCGAGAAGGGATTTCAAAGTCAGTCAGATTATGGTATTGAATGGTCGCCGGTGGACAAACAGGCCTTCTATCACGACCGTATAGGTACGTAGATTGCACTTCGATAGGGATGTTCTTGTAAGCCTTTCAGCGTTTATGCTTCAACACTGTTGACAATCACTCGCATACCAACAGTAACAGGGCCAAAAACGTTCCAGTAACAGTTTAACTTGGATTTTTGTTCACATGTAGTACATCAGTAGTGTCACCGTGTCGTATCCAATACGTCAAATTCTCTCCACTCCAAAAAGTGATGGACGCAAGTTTATGCACAGAGCATATTTCCCGAGCGCCGCAAGTCCGTCATGAAAACTGACCAAAGCACACAACCTCGAGCAGTAAAAGGAAACTACCAATAAACCGCGTGTTCCGGAAACAACGCCGCAACTCCACCGTAACCAGTTTTGATATTATAATGGCTCCGTAGGTCGAGTACGGAAACTGTAGCTATGCGAGTTACACTAGTAATTTTGTTGGTGTTTGTTCCACGCAACTATAGCGGCATTTGTTCAGAGTACTGTTCAAATTGAATGTTGTGTGATTCAAATTGAAGACCTGTGATGTACTGTGCGGATGGAAATTCTGTCGTGTTTTTATTTAACCTAATGGGCCGTCCACGACTAATATGATATAATATGATACACTTATACTTCAGACCTTTTTAATCCCAAAGCAGGGTAGGCAGTGGCATTTGCTAAGCTATGATATGATACATAGTATAAATAAAAAAATACATCAATAAAAGCGAGGTGTGGTCAAAATATATCTATTGTATTTAGCATACCCTATCCGCCAACAAGTCGTATTCAATAAGCATGGAACCGAGAAAAAGTCGAGAATTTTTTTCAGTATTAATCTTAAGCGAGAAACACCAGCTGTCTTAAGACATGATACTGAGCTGTGTTCATTGTTGGAAATTGGATTTCAGTGAAATATGAATTATATTCTTTCATCTGTCAGTTACAATAGCAACTTTATATTTTAAAAGTAACCAAAGTTGTTGGACGTGAAGCATCTGCTTTATGTACGGTTGGACAAGAAAGTGGTCTATCAGGTTTAATGACACTATTTAAAATACATACATATATACACACACACATACCTGTCTCCCGGAGGGGTAGGTGGAGGCTACAGATCTCCATTTGTCACGGTCCTTATATACCCCTTTCGCTTCATCTACATCCGTACATCTTTTCATAACACAGGTCTAGAGTACTTATCACGCCACCTTCCACCAGGATAGGACCAGTGTGGTCGATATATGTAAAGAAAAATATATTTTTCTTTAATTTAAATATTCCCGCGGGTCAAACGTCATCGTGACAGAGCACGACCGCGACCTCTACGGTGAACAAAACGCGTTACCAAAAACGGCTGTCATGCAGAAAGCAAATGTTATAATATAATTACGTTTATTCAAATTCATAGAAATCGTTGTATAAAAGCTAATAGTGATTTAGGAATCGACATTGTGATTAATAACATTAAATGTCGTTTCTTTTCTTACAGGTAAATATGGTATTTGTTACGGTTTAGTTTAAAGTTAGGTTATTCATGTGAACTACCGTTACGTGTAATTTAACCGAATAAATCTTTTCTTACAGAGAAACTCAGTTGTGTTTTGATTTACTGTGTCGTCTAAATCACCACAGACAAACATAATATCTTATAAAACGACATTTATTGTCAGAAAATGGAAAAGTTAAAATTTACCTTTGAAGTAAAGTCAACAACAGATGGAAAATCAAACTATATTGCAATAACCTCGATCGCAACACAAGATGACAAAGTTTTCTTGATTCCAGAGGAATATCAAGCTGTAGCACAGTATCACAAACATGTCCAAACTTCAAAAGCTTTTGCTACAGTGAGAAATACATTAAAGAAACGATATCAAACCAGAAGTGTCTGGATAAAAATGACGGATGTTCTGTTACAAACATACTGTGATGAGGATGAAAACATGATTTTCCAGGACGAATTTCTTGAGGAAACTACCCAAGATCAATTGACTATTGCCAGACAAAAGAATTTAGAAGAACCATTAGTAAAGATTCTGGAAAAATTAGCTGAAAGTAACCAAAACAAAGAAAAACAAAGTACAAAGAAACTAGCCGAAAGGTTTGTAATTGAAAAATTTGATGGAAAAAATATAAATGCAAATAACTGGATGGAAACATTTGAAAAAGAGTGCATGCGGTTTAATATAGTGAAAAATGAAGAAAAAATTGAAATTTTTAGACTATTTCTTGAGAAATCCTGCACAGATTGGTACTCTTCCATGATGATCAAGCATAGTTTAGAATCAGAGTGGTCCGAGTGGAAATTAATTTTTTTGCAAACCTATGCTAATAAAGGTTGGAATACAAGCAAGTATGCATTATTTTTTAAATATCAAGCAGGATCTTTGTTAGAATATGCCATAAAAAAAGAAAAATTACTACTAGAAGTAAGAAAAACTATAGATCAAGGGACTCTGATTGATATAATTGCTGCCGGCTTACCAGATTTTATAACAGACAGAATCAACAAAGAGGAAATTGTACAAACACAAGACTTATTTAATGAACTTGGCAGATTGGAACATTTGGTTCTAAAGAAGAAATTTATTAAAAAAACAAGTGATACTAAACAAAAAAAAGAAAAATGTTCTATTTGTGAAAGTTTACATAAAGGTGTACGCTATCATTCGGAAGATTCTTGTTGGTTCAAACCAAAAATAATTCCTGAAAAAGAAAGAAATGTTAAGCAAATAAAACACATAAACAATTCAGAATTAGAATGTGAACTGCAATGTGAAGACCCAAAAAACTAATAGTGCCGCCATTAATTAAAGTAAAATTAGTATTAAATAAAAAAGTTGAAGTATTTGGAATCTACGACTCCGGCTCTAATGTATCATTGATAAACTCGAGGTTACTAAAGATAAACAATAAAGAATTGAGTTACTCTAGCAATACTAATTTAAAAACAATTAATGGCGTGAAAAAGGCAAACGGCATGACAACACTACATATAACCATCTTTAATGTAGAAAAAACAATGAATGTTTTCGTAATAGATAAAGACAATTTTGATTACGATTTTCTAATCGGATTAGATTGTATAAAAGAGTTTTTCTTAGTTCAAAATGAAAACTTAGAAATAATTCAGAAGGTTCCTGTACAAAGAAGTGACATAGTTTCTAAGGAAACCAATAAATCAGATACAAATATTTCTAAGGAAATAAAAGCTGATAATTTAGTAAACTTCAACAAGAACTTCACCGAAGAAAATTTCAACATTCAGATAAATCATCTAAACTATCAACAACAGGCATTGATTGATGACTTAATATTGAAAAATAAATATGTATTTGCAAAGGACAAATACGACATTGGAAGAGTTACGGATTATGAGGCACACATTGATCTGTCAATAGAAAAATATTGCAGTAAAAGGCCATATCGCTGCACAATGGAAGACAAAAAGGAAATTGAAAATCAAATAGGAAAACTATTAGAACGAAATATAATAGAAGAATCTTATAGTCCATTCGCAGCTCCAGTCACATTGGCTTATAAAAGAGATGAAAATAAAAAATCAAGATTGTGCATAGATTTTCGAGATCTAAATAAAATCGTTGTTCCTCAATCGCAACCATTCCCACTTATTGAGGACCTAATAGTGAAAACTAGAGATTGCAAGTATTTTTCGACACTAGACCTGAATTCAGCATTTTGGTCTATACCTTTGCGTGTCACAGATAGACAGAAAACTGCATTTGTCACTCAAGAGGGCCATTATCAATGGACTTGCTTGCCCTTCGGTTTAAAAACCTCACCGGCTATATTTCAGAGGATAATGTGTAATATAATACGAAAACATAAGCTTGGAGATTTCACGGTATGTTTCATTGATGACTTATTATTATTCTCAACATCATTCTCAGACCATATCAGACATCTGGAACAGCTATTTCAAGCAATTAAAAGCGAAGGTTTAAGATTAAAATTTTCTAAATGTACATTTGCAGCCGATTCAGTAAAGTACTTGGGTCACATAATACGGCATAATTCGGTTGAGCCTCTGAAAGACAACTTAATATCAATTAAAAACTTTCCTACTCCAACAACGACGAAAAATGTAAGACAGTTTTTAGGAAAGATAAACTTTTATCATAAATATGTGCCAAAAATTGCAATAAAATTGGAACCATTACATAACCTTTTAAGAAAGGGACAGATATTTAACTGGACTAAGGCATGCCAAGAATCGTTTGATGAAATGAAACAAATATTATGTTCTCATCCAATATTGACGATTTTTGACCCAAACTTACCTATTCACATATACACAGATGCCAGTATTCTAGGAGTAGGCGCAGTACTAAAACAGCGACAAGAGAACAATGAAGAAAAACCGGTAGCATACTTCTCAAAAAAGTTGAATGAAGTTCAGAAAAGGAAAAAAGCTATATACCTGGAATGCCTAGCAATTAAAGAATGTGTGAAGTATTGGCAACATCTGTTAATTGGCAGGAAATTTACTGTTTTTTCAGATCACAAGCCTCTGGAAAATATGAATATAAAGTCAAGAACAGACGAAGAATTAGGAGATCTAACATACTACCTATCACAATATGATTTTCAAATTAAATATTCTCCAGGAAGATACAACATAGAAGCTGATTGCCTAAGCAGGAACCCCGTTCTAGATGCAAATGAAAACCTGAATGAACAATTAAAAATTGTTAACATGATAACAATAGGAGATATTTTAAAGGATCAAGATAAAAACGAAAATATACAATGCAGAAAAGAAAAGTTATATAAAAAAAACAATGTTTTTTACAACAAATATAAGGGAAAAATAAAAATTATCCTTTCAGAGAAATTTAGTATAGAATTCATCAAAAATGTACATACATACCTGGGTCACATAGGAATTACACAAATGCAACGAATGATCAGCTCATGGTACACAGCGAAAAACATGTCAAAAAACATAAAACGAATATGTGAAAGTTGTATAGTGTGTATTAAGAACAAATCAAGAGGGAAAAACAAATATGGATTGATGTCCCACTTGGGCCCCGCCACAAAACCTTTTGAGATATGTTCCATTGATACGATTGGAGGATTTGGGGGCTCAAGGTCAACAAAGAGATACTTGCATCTGCTATCAGATCATTTCACAAGGTACGCATACATTTTGACTTCCAGAACACAAAATGCAAATGACTTCATGAAACTAGTAAAAAACTGTATGGAAACTAACAATATTGGCATGATTCTATCGGACCAATACCCAGGTATTAATTCTAGAGATTTCAAAAGATTTTTGGATGAACAGAATATTCCAATAGTGTTTACTGCTGTGGATTCACCCTTCTCAAACGGTTTGAACGAAAGACTCAATCAAACGTTAGTTAACAAAATCAGATGTAAGATAAACGAAAAAAAAGCTAAAATAGCATGGACAACTATAGCACAAAATTGTGTTAAGAACTATAACGAAACGGAGCACACTGTCACCGGATATGCTCCAAAGTATCTTCTTGACGGCACAGATATTACAATATTGCCATATGAACTGAAAATTAAGAAGACTGATAATGACTTAATGGAAGACAGGAAAAAAGCTTTGAATAATACTTTGAGATCACACAATTACAATAAGACAATTTACGATAAAAATCGAATGAATGTGAACTTCAAAGTTGGTGATACCGTATTTGTGGAGAATGGAAACAAACTGAATAGGAAAAAGCTCGATGAAATAAGAATTGGACCCTACAAGATCATAGAAAAAATATCTAATTCAATTTACAAGATAAATACTAACCATAGAAAATCTGAGTCAAACTTTTTTCACATCTCTAAGTTAACTCCAGCCCCTGGGTTTCAAGACTAAAAGGATATTTGTGACTGACCGTATTTTTGAAACTTCTCTGGGAGGGGGAGATGTAAAGAAAAATATATTTTTCTTTAATTTAAATATTCCCGCGGGTCAAACGTCATCGTGACAGAGCACGACCGCGACCTCTACGGTGAACAAAACGCGTTACCAAAAACGGCTGTCATGCAGAAAGCAAATGTTATAATATAATTACGTTTATTCAAATTCATAGAAATCGTTGTATAAAAGCTAATAGTGATTTAGGAATCGACATTGTGATTAATAACATTAAATGTCGTTTCTTTTCTTACAGGTAAATATGGTATTTGTTACGGTTTAGTTTAAAGTTAGGTTATTCATGTGAACTACCGTTACGTGTAATTTAACCGAATAAATCTTTTCTTACAGAGAAACTCAGTTGTGTTTTGATTTACTGTGTCGTCTAAATCACCACAGACAAACATAATATCTTATATATATATATATGTCCTTATGGGACCTCTACTCACTTGGCCCCTTACATCACCAATATAAATATATTTCGTTAATTGAGGATGAATATCCTCTTCATATGCCCAAACCACCGAAGCATGCCCTTTTTAATCTTCGGCACTACATCTTCTTTCAAATCGCAACTTTTTTTTCACACTAAAAAAAAAGTTGAAGAATACAGCAGGACAAAAAAACAGAAGCGTCTGTGGTCCAGTTGGTCAGATACTTAACTTGTAACCGGGAGGTCGCGGGTTCATATCGTGATGAAAGACATCGTGTGAACCTTATAAGGGCGATGGGCTTACTCCGTGTCACGTTGGGTTAAATACGCTTGGTGAACCGTGGGCATTTGCTTTAGCAAAAGCCTCTACCTACCCCGCTTTGGGATTAAAAGGCGTGATGTTACCATTGTCGGAACTTAACCAAATTCACATGGGGCCAAACGGGAAGTGCTTGCTTTCAAATAAAATAGATTCAACCAAATCGTTTCGCCCAGTCAAAAGTTTTGAGGTAACAAACACAAAACCGAATGGAGAACCTCCTCCTTTTTTGAAGTCAGTTAAAATTGAACCTTAATGTCCAAAGACACTCAACTGTGAATATTAGTTATGATTATTTTTAAAGATATTTATAGTGTTTTAAAAACAATAATTTGTAACAAAAGCTCCTAAATCTTTTAAAGAAAAGTGGTGCAGGCTAAATTTTGTCGATATTAAAGTCTATTAGGTAAAGTAGGTTTCATCTTGTTTACTAAGTCACCAGAAAAAAAAGCAGCACAAAATGAACAATCGGTACCGAAGCAATATTGAAATAGGACCAGACGGCATGCATCAGATTTCAAATAAAAACAAACTTTAAAATCAACTTTAAAAAATTTGAGGTAACAAACAAACAAAAACGACAGCAAATGGACAAACAAACGTCAGCAAATAAAGGCAACAAACGGACATGCATGCACCGCATACACGCATGCTTGGTAGGTACGACGGGAAACAAACGTACAAGACTCCCTATATGCCGTCCATGGAAAGAAATACTAGTAGAAATACTACTACTCCTATACTAGCTCAAGCAAATAAGAAAATTACCTCAACATTTTAGCTTTAGCTGAAGTAAGGAAGGAAGTTTCACTACAATTTCTTTTCTTCTGTGCAAAATGTGAACTTTTGAAAGTACTTTGCATAGTTCCCTGTGTAAAGCGGCTAGACTTGCCCCCACTTCAGTACTACGTCAAACTTTGTGACCACGGCTATTCGCAACGGTAATGGTATTTTACCCAACCCGGGCAGCAGCAAAGATGTTTTTTCCATCTTACGCTACTACGGTTTACACTGTTGGACATAGGCCTCTCCAATTGCACGCCCCTGTGATCTGTGTTCGGCTTCTCGCATCCAGCTTCTGCCAGCCATCTTGCGTAGATCATCAGTCCACCTTGCCTGAGGACGTCCTACACTCCGTTTGCCGAGACGCGGTCTCCACTCGAGAACTCGTTTTCCCCAACGGTCATCGGTTCTACGGCAAATATGGCCGGCCCACTGCCACTTCAGCTTGCTAAAACGATGACTTTGGTTCTCTGTCGGATCACTCACTCATCTAATGACAAGTTGCAACCTTGAGGGCCATTTACAGTAAAAGAAGTTCTTGCCTCAAACGGGCAAGACTCGAAATGCCTGAAAATACTCGAAATGCGTACGTGTATCGTACTCAAATGGCGACAATGTGCTTGTCTATCCGAGGTACTGGAACCGTGTCAACTGCGACGCACGACACTGTCCGAGTTCGAAAAGACAAATCTTAGCTCAAGAAAAATGTCCTCTTACAGTATACTAGATCAGTGAGTTAACAGAAAATGCATTTTGCCGACTAACATTAGTATCCGATTCTTATATCGATATATATAAACTACTAGTGGACGCCCCGCGATTTCATTCGCGTAGTTTCAGTAGGTATTAAATCTTCATACAAACTATAATACCCTATATATAGCGACGCGACCAACAGGATCGGAGTAAAAAGACGTATCCTATGTCCGTCTCCCGGTTCTAAGCTCTCCCCACCGATTTTCAACCAAATCGGTTCAGCCGTTCTTGAGTTATAAATGGAGTAACTAACACGACTTTCTTTTATATATATATATAGATTACAAACATAATATAATTAAATATATATATATACGTAGAGCGACTTTATTTTTATATATAGGTATGTATAATGTTCTTAGCCGAGTGTACATTATGTATGTCAGTACCTACTTAAATAGCTTTACTTTATCCTCTAGATTCCTAACAACTGGATAAATCGTATTGGGTATTAAATGCATACAAATAGACTGGGTATTACATTTAAGTCTTAATGCCAAAACACGATGATCAAACAGAGTAGGAAGCGCTTGCTTCGAAAATACACACGTTTCACCAAGCGTGATTAGCCCAACGTTATATATTAATACAGCATGACTCCTTTAGGTTAATTCGGTGAGTATGAGGAAGACTGAAGCGAGAAAGCCAAAATTATTAATAAAATAAATAAATACACTTCACGCCTTTAATCCCAAAGAGGGGTAGGCAGAGGCACTTGCTACAGCAAGTACTCACAGTTCACCAAGCGTATTTAACCCAACGTGACAGGGGGTGAGCCCATCGCCGTTATAGGGTTCACACACCTTGTGGTGTGCGGGTTTCATCACGATGTTGTCCTTCACAGTACGAGCGTTGCGTTGCGTACATAGGCTCTGAAAAGAGTCCCATTGGTACACGTCCAGTAGCCGGACTCGAACCCGGGTCCTCCCGGTTACAAGTCAAGTATCCGACCAACTGGAATACAGACGCTCTCCAAAATTAATCTTATTAACATATCGTTTTATAAATAAAAATATTGCATTTGTTCAATAAAAAAATACTATGTAACAAGGCTCGGGAGTCGAGACCGGATATTTTTTGGGCTTATTTTTTTACAATATTATACATTACCTTCATCCTTCATGTTATTTAGTTAAAGCACTTGCGTTATGGAATACAGACAACGAAAATACACTATTTTTTCTTTTTACTTATATAAATAAAATACCCAGATACATCCAACAAGTTCTTAAAAGATCATCACCTAAGTACCAGTCAGCGGTGGCAATCGAACCCACGACCCTACGGAATAGGAGTTATATAATTCTTTTGAATGCGTAGTTACAGACTGCCGAGATCTAGTTTACCACCCTCATATTGAATATGTCATTAAGGATCATTTTTATTTCTAACAATACACTGATGTTTTAGGAACACAGGTAGTGTCATAAAACTTATAGACTACATTCTTGTTCTACCGTACATGGATAAAACAATATGCACCCAAAATAATAGTTTTAAATCATCAAATCGCTGCATTAAAACGATAACGTCGTATCGCGAGATGCATTAACGTCAACGCATCGCGTATTAACCTCATTCGATCAATTCATTTTGGCTCCAAATGTATACAGTGTTAATATCATATTTCTGTCGTTGAAATTTGCTCTTTGCATTAAAATCTTATATAATTCTCGAAATTAGTTATATTCTTTTGCAATTTAACTGAAATACCCATTCATGCGTTTATTTCTCCACCTCCAAATGCACTGGTTCGTAAATAGTTATTTCATGCTAAAATACCTCTTCTGGCCGAGTAGAACGGTAACAACTGAACATAACTACGGGGTCTCAGGTTTAATAGTTTGGTGGGAAACTTAATATTATTCAGAAATCGTATACTCTAGTAGTAGTAACATACGAAACTTTTCATTACACGAAGTTTAAGAACTATTAAACGGGGCCATGTACGGGTAGCGCGCCGCGACAAAGGAAATTCAACCGTAAACTTAAAATAGGACACGGTGCAGAATTGTTTACAGCGTGCACAGCCTGGGGAATATTTTGACGTAATACTCATAACATGATAATGGCTCATTGAGAAGGAAACAGTGATATAAAAGCCGTACTTGTGACGTTAGTTGGTTTTATGAACGTGTGGTAATTTACGTATGTACATAAATATATACGTACATAAACCCGCGGCTACGATCCCTATGTATATGACGTGCCAAAGGACACTTTTAGCTTGACGATGACGTCTTAACCATAAATGGTAAGGTCATCTTTACATAGTATTCTGTTACTACAAAAATCGATCGATTGTCGATCAATGGTGAAATGCATTAATCGGCGTCTATCAATGGCTTCCACCAACCCAATCGATCGTCAGGCGAATGTCGCAATCTAGTAACACCCTTAGAAAGCTTGCTGGTGAATATTTTACTCAAACCAGCTTGCGTTAGATATTTATGTTACGTAATTCAAAGTCTACATGTACTTTGGCAATCGATACTTTTAAGATAATTCAGGGGTTCATACCCACGAGACAGTTTTACTCTAAAGTCAATCGAGTCTGCCTCGTTTAAATAGCGTTAATCGCCAAAAAAAGTTACAGTTGTGACCCTTGTACGATGCACTGAGCTAAAATGAATGCTTTTTTCCATAAAACACAGGTTACTTAGCAGAGTACAGTGGCGTGCACTGGATTTTGCGACAAGGTAGGCAGTAATCCTCTAGGATTGACACCTATGTATAGGTAACTTGTCTTTATGAAACACAGGTATCTACCTATCTACTCACCCACAAAACACAGGACCTTCGTCAGAATATGTCCTGAGTACAACAAAAGAAGATCTAGCAATAACTCTATTATCAGGTCGGGTAGCCAAAATATTAAGGTAGGCAGTGTCTTTCCGCCTATACGGTGTGCGCCACTGGCAGAGTATATTCGCTATTATGACAAATAAAGACGATCCAAAAAGAATAACAAATTACCTGATCTTTGTGAACCTTTCTCACGAAGAACAAACCTCAACAAAATTTATTCTGACTTTATTCGTGTACACATACTTTACTATCTCGAACAAAAAGTTGATCATAGTAATATCACAAGTCGTTGACATCTACTACATCGCTTCATAAATTTCGCAGCGAATGTAGTGGGTATGACAAAGTGGTAACAACCAAACTTGTAAGTATTATGTTGTCATGCGGAGTGAGGGACGTCGTGGGCGGATGGAATGATGGTGCCAAGGTCGGGAACTTGGAGCAAATATAAATAAACAAGTCATAGAGTGCAGTACTTATTAAGTTGATTATAAGTTTATGGGGTATCCTTACGATGAGATTCGGCTAGCAAAAAAGCAAACGTGAAGTTTATTTGAATACCAGACCACTGGTGTTAAGTAATAAAGGATACGATCAGCCATTATTAGATTAGACCGATTCGAAGCTTATGTGCGTTTAGTAGATTGGATTGAAAAATATACAAAATATAATTCACGCCTTTTCCCAAAGCTGCGTACACAGAGGCAATGGCTAAGAAAAAGCCCACGCCTCACCAAGCGTATTTGACCCAACGTGATGGGGAGCCCTGAAGCCCTGGTAGCTTCAAACTATAAAAAACCGGCCAAGTGCGAGTCGGACTCGCGCACCGAGGCACACAAACGTAGCGGTTTACAATTTATCATTTTCGCAATTTTTCCTTTATCTGTACTATATAACGTTGCTTGGTGCCGAATTTCAAGATTCTGAGTTCACGGGAAGTACCCTGTAAGGTTTTGATTTCCTAGCGTGTGACGGAAATTCGTCTAAAGTGTCGGTATAAACTGCTGTATCTTTTGATCGCGTTAACTCAGAAGTTTGATATTTCATAATTCATCACAGCTTAAAGGCACAATAGACTTGAGTATTTCATGTGAATTTCAGCTTGTTACGTCAACGGGTTCGTGAGATAAACGGTCTTGACAGACAGACAGACAGACGGACAACAAAGTGATCCTATAAGAGTACCGTTTTTTCCTTTTGAGGTACGGAACACTTAAAATAAATCCTCAATAACTCGGTGTAGAACTTGCTGGGTCCGAGGACACGACAAAAGTCTCGTTAATAGCCAAAGAAGCTAAAAAAAGCGGACAGTGCGACCTTGGGCAACCGGGCCAAAGCCTAGGAACGAACGATAGAATTTGATCGTACTGAACGAGCCTACGACGGCTGAAAGAAGATTTATATTGCATCGAATCAAAAAGCTTAGCGCGCGCTTCATGAAAGACACGACATTAAATAAATACGCGTTGTGATTGGCTTTTACGTCACGTTTAGTAAGATTTCACTTGTTTCAACAAATCGCAATCGGTTAAATTCTTCTATTTTTTTTTCTTGAAGCGCTTTGTATTGTGTGCCTTTGTCGAAAGCGTTGGATAATTTATTACCTATGCTTAATTTCGCTAAACTATTCAACTAATTGTTAATGCATAATGTGCTCCACCCATTAATGAGGACTTATAAAAAAACGCTTTTTCATTCCCAAAGCGGGGTTATGTTTTTGCAACCCAACGTGATACGGTAAGCCCAACGTGGGTAGGGTTCCACCCATTGTTATGTGCGGGTTTCATTATGATTGTTGTCAAGATCAACAACCGTTTAAGGTCAAGGTTAGAATTCAGAATGATGATTAGTGTGAACACATAACCCACATGTGAATACCCCATTTGTTCTGTAGAATAAATTTCTCTCTCTTACTTTTCCTATAGAATGAAAAGGACGAACAAAGACAACGTTGTGCAAGAACACCATGTTCTAATATCATCATATATAGAACAAATGGGACCCACCCGTGTGAACACCATCATAACCTAAATAAAATGAACATCGAGTAAAATAACGAAGGTAAGCTCGAGTTTTTCTTTGATTATATTCGCGGCGATATACCCGGTGAATAATATTGAATTAAAAATTAATTTCTATATGCCTGTGGTTTATACATCGCCGCTTAACATGACGGTGGTCATACTCTTGTTTATAAACTGCTTATACATATGAAATGTAATTTCTTTTAACAAGTATAGAAATACAGTAATTTCAGAGTTCATCCTTGTCTGTCGCCTCACCATAAAACAACAGACCCGCGCTCTATCTATGGCTGAAGTACTTATTCTTGTTCGTGTGTTTACCCTAAGATTGCGACACCCTTGCCTGAAATTATGTTATAAACAGAGGGGTTGACTCCTTTATAAAATGGCAGATTATGGCAGCGATTTGTCTTTCTACTTCCCACGCTTCTGACAAGAGATACGGAGTGCAAAGTTTGTTTGAGGTTACTTTGAATAAGTACGTTGTTTCGAAGACGGAACGTCGGTAACATTATCTGGGACATGTATAAATTTCCTTTTAAAAAATGCATTAAATACACAATCTGCCAAGTACCTACATTCAGAGAATAAGGAAGTTGAGATTTGAATGTTTTTTAAAGGGAAGGTTTTTATGTATATGCGTTTCTAAAATAAAACACGCCCCCTTTTTATTTTAAATGACGACACTTACATAAAAATGCAACATTTAAGTAGTGTTCCCAGCTTATCGCTCAATAAGCCCTTTCCTTCGCATTGCGGTACGGTCGCTTTTACCAAAAGAAATACAGCTGGTACGAGCATGAGAAACAGATGTTTCCCGACCCCATAAAATCTCGTAAATAACAGCTCAGCAGTTTCGAAGAAATTAGGTAATGAACATCACGCCACGAGAATTTCATCAGTTTTGGATATATACGAATAAGGTCCATTACATAACGAAGATGAAAATCTAAGTACCTATCTATTATTCTAAATCTGTACTGAAACGAAAAAGGAGAGTGAGATTCTGTGGTCTCAGCTTTATGTAAAGAGCTCATTACTTTTTACTGCCGAAAGAACGAGATGTGACCTTTATGCTGAAACGTCCCTTAAAATGTCTTTGAGATCACAGATTTATTTCGGCTTATTATATCGATGAACGGCGTATGTAAAAGGTTATAAGCAAAAAATAAAGACAGAAAAAACTGCTCGTTATAATTTATGAGATATTAAATCCGAGCTACGAAAGTAATTATTATACAATGGGCTTCCCAGCTTTCACCCATACTATTTGTCCATCTACGTCCCAACTCTCAGGCTTAACATAACCCAGTAACCATGTTTTCGAAGCTTCTGTTCCCATTCTATTAGGAATTATGCACGTGAGCTTATGCATAAATGTATATCGTTACGGAAACAAAGTAGGTAATCCTATCAAGTACTTATCACATCAAAGCGATTTCGTATATATACAAAACCTGACTGTACAGTCAACCAATGTCATATTTTCTGGCTTTCCGATTTGCGAAGCGAGCGAACCAATTCAATCGGGAATAAAACCCTATTACGAAACCAATAAGGGGTGAAAAGTGAAATCGTTGAAGATTTTCTGGGTCCTTTCATTTTTTGCTTTTTAATTCTTTACCTACCAACAATTATATCGAGGGTGCTAAAATGGCGTCAAGTACTTAAAGAGGTTACGGTACGGTGGGCTGGCGTGGCTTGCGGGCATTACCTAGCTGAAACAATAGACATTTGTCTGCCTAATTGCTTGCACCTTCTTAATTTTACTGCTACATTTAATTTAGGTTCTTTTTTCGTTGTTGTAAAGTTTCGTGGAGAGATTTTCAGCCGTTTTGTTCTCCGATGGGTGAGGTACGAGTTTCATACCATTTATTATGTAACGTAGCCAAAAATTCTATCTCATAAATTACATTCTTACAATAAATATTACTGTATTCATATTATCATAGCGCTTTCGATCTGCGGACTACACGTGGCTTCTAATATTTTTGACCGCTTGCTGCATACTTTTTCCCGTAAAGGTTAGAATGTTCGTGGGCCCTCTGTTTTAAAAAAAATAATATAAAATAATTTATCTTAAGCTTTATTTTGGAGACATCCAGTCTCAAGTTACTTTGTCTTAGGCTTCGATGGTCCAATTTGTCCAAAATATAGGCCACGAAGAAGGGAAACTGATATTCTGTATTCTGTACGTCTTACCAATATAAAATTTACAATAAAAATTGAAAAGGGCGACATTATCGCTCAGAAATATTCCTGTCCTAATCTCATTTAGCTATAATAAGGAGCTTAACCGATAAAGTAAAGGGTAGTAGGTCGATGAGGCCCCCTAATCAAGTCGGATATTCCATCATCAGCCGCCACGTCATACTGAAACACAAAACACAGTTGATTTACGTCGTACAGCAGCAAGGGATGTATAAACATTATTAATCAATTTACACACTCGACATGTCACCGCCGCTGTGTAAACGTAGTTGTGAAGGTAAATTTGTATTGAGCCGAATGCAAAAGCGATACGTATCACCAGCGCGCAGTCAACTGTGTGTGGGGTTAGGTAGTTAAATACGTCGACGATCAATGGAGAGGCTTCCAAATTAGAAGGGGCTCAAAATACAGGGCCGAGTGAGTAGTTGCGCCTGTAGTCAACGTCGGCGGCTTGATTGCATTCCAGTCGAGTTGTGCTAGTGAACGCATCTCTCTATCGCTTTGAAATACACGTTTCTCTTTGATATTTTTTTTATTTTCCCATCCATATTTTGTACTGACTCGTTTTAAAACGAAATATGTACCGAAAGTCATGTACTGAGCTGCTTTCACAGGGTTCTCTATTTCAGAGGCTCTTAAGATTCGACATTCTGCAGCGAGCTTCTGTATGATTTTTCCTAAAAAGCAGTTACAACTACTGCGGCAGGTGCACCCTTCAATAGATAAAATCGGCAGCTAGGTGCCAGCAAGTAGACCCGTACGTCTCCAAGGAGACAGGTAGGGCTTACCCTTTTACAAAAAAAATTTGCTCAGAATAGCACCCTAAACGAAATTAATGAAGCTGCTGTTGAGTACATGCAATCATGCTATCGGCAGCTTTAGTCAGCAGCTTGCCTATTGTAATAGCACCTCTACGGCGAAGAAACACATTTTCAGGAAATCCGCATCATACAAAGTCTGTGAACCCATTATCGGCTTTGGTGGTTCACGTCGTGTTAAATAGGCTTTGTGGAATGTAAGAATGGTGTCCGTGCGTTTCTCCCAATGTGATTGAAAAGCCTTACGTAAAAAAACACTTTGCAACACTGACTGTACATAATCCAAGGTTATTGTGTTGGAGAACGTCTCGATCGAAAAATCTCGAAGAGGCTCGTGATTTGGCTAAATTAATTCATGAAATTGAGTCGACACTGCTTCAAGACAGCTTGCGTAATGTGAACCATCTATTCATATTAAAGTCAAGAAACGGGAGCTCAAGTGAAAAAAATCTGTTACCTATACATGTCACCGACATCAATCAAGATAAATTTGCATCTGAAGCGCACAATTACGGCTCGGCTTTGAGTTTGGAATTAAAGCGATTCGCGGGAAACATAAAGGTCGCTTTCATTACTAATGTTCACACGTTATAATATTATCAATATGTAACATAATAATATGCGATGGCAATTTTTCTGAGTGCAGATTTTCTTTCTAATATTTTGTACGTGAAATTTTGTCGCTCCTAATTTAATTTACACTTCATTATGTCCCATTGCCAAGAACAGACTCCCCCATTCTTCTGTGTTGTTATCTCTCCTCGGCCACTTCCGCCCTACCTTTATTAAAACAAACCTAAAGGACCCTACCTTAATAAAATAAAATTAAACATAAATAAACCACGTTTTTAATTCGCTGATCTAATACGAAATAATTTTAAAGCACATAAACAGTAGGTAATTCCTCACGAAAGCTCCACATTTAAATTTAATATTGAAAAATAACACTTTCTAGAAAAGGAATTATTCAAAAAAAGCAAAATCTCTATTTTAAATTTAAACATAATTATACAACTTTCCATCGTAAAGAAAAAACGCTTTACAGACTGAATCATATTAAAAGCTCGGACACCAAGCTTTTAAATTCAATATCCTTGAAAGACATCGACAAGTTTTGATAGCAAAGTGCTAGCTTCTTGCATACTCAAGCTCCGGGCGGGAAATTTCATCAAAACTCAATGAATATAAGACCCGTACTGGGATAAGGAAAATGGAATAAAAAAAAAACCTAAGTAAGTAAATGTCTGAGGACCTTCGGGAACATTTCACATTAAGGTTTTACCCGATGTAATAATAATTTATCTTTCAGCACACCTATAAATATATATGACGTTTCTTTTGTAGAGGATACGTTTTGGCCAGCAGGCCTAGCAAGCGCGTCAAGAAAGAGAGAGAAAGAGAGAGAGAGAGGGAGAGAGAGAGAGGTTTTATTCGCACCACAACAAAAAAACACAAAACAAATTACAACAAAGAGAAATAAAACACATTTAAAAGCTGTGATTGGCTATTATGTTATACATCGTGCGACTCAGCTTGTTTCAACCAATCACAGTGCCTGATATGTCTAGTCATGTCTTTCTTGGAGCGCTTTGCTAGGGAGGCAGGAATGTACAGGGTAAGTCGGAAATACTCTTGTAAGCCGAAGTCAATTTTTATGTAGATTAGGAGAAGGTAATGCCTCCGGACAAAAAAAAATCGATCATATCACGAGTATATGTGCAATAAACAAAAAGAAAAGAACTGACTTCAACCAGTAAAAATTGACAGATATGTAGTTTTCTCATGCATGCCATTGTCGCAACTGAACCAAATTAAAATCGAAAGCACCATATTTAAAAAAATAAAGTACAATCCAAATCGGTTCACCTAGTGAAAAGTTTTGAGGTAATAAACATAACAATGGATGTATTAAGAACCTCCTCCTTCTTTTTGGAAGTCGGTTAAAAAGCACAATCAGCTGATCAAGTTTGGTTGTGAAGAACGTTTTTTTTTCGGGGATAATAACATCTGCTGAAATGGACTCAATATGTAAAAGCACAAAATAATTCTGCGAACTGCCACCACATGACGTAAATACATTTATCAAGACCAAAGTTGCGTAGAGTAAAGTAAAATAAAACAATAAAATAAATATTTTACAACAACACACACCTTGCACACATTACTTTGTTGTACACTTGTTGTTATGGCATTCAGGCAACGAAATATACTTACTTAAAAATATTTTTTTATTCTTTTAAAACATACTTATATCAAATGAAACACCCAGACACGCACTGAAAACCTCATCAACCTGTCAGCGGTTGGAATCGATCCCACGACCCTACGAGAATAGCCAGACATGTCGACTACATACACCAACGGGCTTCTCGCATCCAGCTTCTGCCAGCCATCTTGCGTATATCATCAGTCCACCTTGCCTGAGGGCGTCCTACACTCCGTTTGCCGAGACGCGGTCTCCACTCGAGAACTCGTTTTCCCCAACGGTCATCGGTTCTACAGCTAATATGGCCGGCCCACTGCCCCTTCAGCTTGCTAAAACGATGAGCTATGTCGATGACTTTGGTTCTCTGTCGGATCACTTAATTTCTGATTCGATCCTCAGAGAAACGTATGTATATGTATACTATATTAATTTAATAGCAGAGAAACACTGTTAATGATGTATATTGGCAAAACAACGTTTGCCGGATCAGCTAGTAATATATTATAATTAGTATGATACGAATACGAGTACAGGAGAAATTACGTCACGACGGCCTATATTGCGACGAAATTATCAGCACTTCAGTGACGTTTAAGCATAGTTTGTCTCTTTCACACAAACAGGCTTAGATGGAGACCAACGTCATTTGAGAAGAAATCTGTGCTTGGAGGCAGTTCCAGAATATGGTTCTTAGTCATTACCGACCACGATACACGTCGACTTGACATGATGAATTATTACTTAAGTGGTAACTACTGACTTGCGTCAATAATTCATCAGAGTGCGGATTGTATTATAATATGTATTATAATACAATCCGCATAGTTTCAGTTATTTTTGCGTATACACTAATGCGTACACCAAAAAGCGCACCAAAACTTCAACAGTTTTTTTGGAGTTTTGGTTATAATCTGCGGATTATAAGGAATGCGTTCCTTTCTTCGGAATCGGGACAGATTCCCGATAGTAGTTCAGAAGTTAGAATAGAATATCAGTAGTTCAGAATCCTATTCCATTTAAGAAATAGTTCAACCATCTAGCTAGAATGTCAGTCGGTCGCGGGCGGTTGTGTTTATGTGTGAGTGAGATGAGCTTGCTTATATTAAATTAATGCCTACGTGAACGAGAGGTGCCATCGAATCGACGACACGAGTTATGTTTGGTTGGGTTGCGTTGGGTGATGCATGCATATTTGATTCGGCCGTGTAATAGGGGATGTTGCATTACTCAGTCAGGTAACATCACGTACACAAGCGTAAGAAATCCACATATATAAAAGGAAAAGCTGACTAACTGACTAACAATCAACGCACGCCCCATACAGCTAAACGCAGGAACTTCAAATTTGGCAGCGACTTTGTTTAGGTTCCGTGGGGATGTACTAAGGAGGAACGGGATCTTTAATGTATTTGAGCGAAGCAACCTTTGCCGGGACAGCCGGTAATCAATAAATTAACTGTCTTTTTTAATGTTAAAACTTCATTGTTTGATGATTCGTTGGAAGGAAGATATTTCAATGGTGGATAAGGAAATCAAAGTTTGATGGGGGCTGGGGGCGAATCAGATAAACCGGGTGGAGGGGAGGACTAAAAAAATCGTTTCTTTTTCTTTAAAAATATACCCAGTAGTTTAAATATCAGATCAACACAGTATAGGTAAGTAATGACCGGAAATGAAGGAAATTTCGCCGCCAATTTTCTCGATAAATTAAAAAGTTTGAAAAGAAAAAAAGAGTTCCAGAAAACTGGACTCATAAAAAAGAGGAAAGTTTCAAGTGGAGTTGGGTAACTCTAGTCTCGATTTTCTAATCTACTCAGTCGGAAAAACTTACGACATAAATTTTATATTAAAGATCTTAGGATATAGGACGTGTTTAATCATATTCCTTCTTAGCGAAGTATTATGGAAACCAAAACGAAACGGAAAAAAATCCTATCTAAAATGCTTGAACTATAATAGCACAGATAGGTTGAAATCTGTGCTATATATTAATATCTCGAATATTTTCTGTAAGTTTACTTGCAGTTTTTTTAAGCTCTGTGAACAATCGATTAACAACTATCCGGGCTGATGTTAAGCAACGATATTATGGTCTACGATGGAGCACATTATGCTTTGTTTTTTTTTGTATGTACCTAGTATGTTATATTTTCATTTCAGTACAGTATATTTTATTCGAAATCGAATTTGTCGATAATCGAAAGAAAGAAAATCACCATTTTGTCATTATCATCCCTGAGTAACAACGGCTATATTTCATTTGGGAAATTCCACGGGAACGTGATAAACCGTAAATAATACCCCGAGTAATAGCTAGGATTATATACAAATGCAAATTTAACTGAATCGCACACTATATCGTTACATAGTATAAATAAATACACTGTCTGTTCCTATGCATGAACCCCCTTACCAATAAACGCATTGTCAATTATACAACGGTTATTACAGGTCTACTTGAACTGGTTATTCCGTATTTGACATACAACTGACAAAGTTAAGTTGAGCTTTGTGTATCTTCGAAATAGCAATTCCGCCATTATTAGTAAGGCCCGAAGTATTTAAGTCGTGTTTTTTGTAGATCCAAAAGCACACTAGATGACCCTTATGTACTCCTGAATGGCACAAGCACTTGGTCTATTGCGTTGTATATGAGCCGTGTGTTTTTCTATATTATACTATCTTTTGCAATCAACTAGTGTTGTATTATAGGAACCGAATAGGGGTCCCTTGGGATCAATGAGCTACGTTGTTCACTTAGATTTTTACTACGCAACGGATTTTGTTAGGGTTTTCTTATTAATCGATCGAGTGATTATTAATTAAGATTTAAAAAAAATACACTTCACGCCTTTTTATCCCAAAGCGGGGTAGGCAGAGGCACTTGCTAAAGCAAATGCCCACGGGTCACCAAACGTATTTAACCCAACGTGACAGGGGGTGAGCCCATCGCCATTTAAGGTTAAAGTATATGCATAATACAGTGCAAAGCCGGGGCGGGTCGTTAGTATTATATAAAATGCAAATGACTGTATATACTACAAAATACCTATACTTAAACACTACCCTTTGGCCGAAACATGGGATGTAGGGTCATAGTAGGATACAAGTTAAGGAAGCACTTTGCAAAACTTTGATTACTATGCGATATACAACGTGACAGTATTTTTCAGATCTTAGGAATCACTAGAAAATACTTTCATCTTTCCTAATATCGTAAACACTCAGATTTTATTTTTGTTTTAAAAGGATGAAACTTGTTCCTTTCATCTTTTAAAAATAAAGACCTAAAAATCTTTTGGTTTAAATACCGTATTCATTTCGTTATGAAAATTGTTCTGAACAAAATATTTCAGCGAAACGTTACAATATAACGTCATACACGTTCCACGCGCCAAAATTCTTCGGCGAAACTCGCATTTTTTATAACTGACAACGTGACACACGATACACCACTCTATTGGAGAAGGACAAAAGAATGTCTGTAAATAAAATACTCTTGCTAACCTTCCAGGTCATTGGTAAGTATGACCTCGATGACCTCACGTAGATCAAACTCAGTATATTCGTGCAGGTACCACGAGGTCAACGCCATCTTGCCGAGCGTACGTACAACACCCAATAACTTCTCGGATAGAGTCGGCTCAAATGGAATTGTGCAAACCACAGTTGGAAGGTAGTGCAAACAAATCAGTCAGGATTAAACCCGGTGTACGGAGCCAATATAAATTGTTCCATGTTTGCGGAGCCATTCTCTCCAACGAACTTTTATCATAAGATACTACTTAACCCGAACCTTTTCCTCTTGAACTACACCATCGGCAAACGTTTGCGTGTTGCCAATATTCTCGCGGTTGCCAAAGCCGAGTGTTCGATCGCTAAAGGCGTCGAGAGAACGTCGGAGCCTTTCTTTTGCATGGGATCATTAGCAAGTAAAATGAGGAGCGACAGACATCGGCGGCGGTGGTTCAACACGTTGCGAAAACGAAGGAACTCCCAAGTTTGTAGACAAATACTGGCAGGAATGGGGGAATACGTAATGTCGGGTAACGACGCCGGAGCCCCGCGCGCATATAAAACCTTTTTGCGGAGAAATGAGGACACGCTTTGTACAGACTCATCTCATGTATTCTTATAAAGGTTTTGTTACTCTGATTTGAACTTTTGTCGCTGCTATGCTTTCGTCAGCGGTTGTTTGTTGGATTATTCGTTTCATTAGCATTTTGGATGAGAGAATGTATCATATTTTACTCGTTATCTGAACAAAGTTCTGTTATGATTACTAAGAAGGATATCCTACCGTGATGAGAAGCGAAAAAGTTTCGCCAAGATTGTAGAGTTAACATGCGTAGGCTGGGATTTGAATACTATTTACTTACTCGGTTCAGCCCACACACGTCTGCTATTGACAAAGAAAACTTGAAATCGGTTTTGGGCGTGTACCGCGTAATCTCTTTCTGGAAATACCAAACATAAAACAAAGCTGTTGCGTCAACAGAAGCTTATCTTTATGTCTATAATAATCTGCTATTAATCATACCTACTTACAGCTCATAGCTTTTAGACTTGAAAACCAAGCCTGACTTTTTATACTTATGTCTCACTCATTTAGTATGTCACTTTGGTGATATTAGTCTGTTAGCTTTTATAATTTAGTTGACAGCCTATCATATTGTAGGTCTATATCACTCGTTTCACATGTCACCAGAGAAGGATAAAACTACAAAAATGACAGGCTGTCAAGTATATTCTAAAATGAACTACCTATACCAAAATATACGTATAATACACGCACAATATAAAGACTTTGGAAAAGCTTTGAAATAAGTACATTAAATGAATATTGGATGAGACCCAAAACTATTTTTAGGAATGTAACGTAATACTTAATATCTCCATAAAACAGTATTAATTCTAAAATATTCAAATCACAAACGATTGTACCGGACAAATTAATATTATGTAACAATGATATTCTCTGCCTACTAATAACTATACCCATCAGCAAAAAGTAAAGAACCATCTCATTACTTATACAAATAATATTACGATTATGCAAATAGCTCTGTGCCTCGGGTGCCGCAAGGGAAGCTCTGCTATATAGAACTCTTGAAAAGACCTTGAAAAAACATAATGTTTTTGGCAAAGGAAAGCCAATGGTTCCAAATATACATAGCTTGTGTTTAGGTTCATTGATACCGTAGGTTTCATATTGTACACTAATTCACTTTAATATTAGTTAGTAACTAAAATATTTGTACTATGAAAGAAGATCAAGTTTCTAACTAAGTAAATTTGTGTTAAATAAATTCGAAACGAACTTTAGCAAAACCTATTAAAAGAGAGCGAAGCGAAGAAGATTTTTCGTAATAAAATTTGTTATTACGTTTTATTAATGTCCATTTGCCCCAGCGCTTAAGAAAGAGGAGCAAAATTAATATTTAAAGAATAGTTGTGTGACGTGTAGTAAAATTGTTTACCCATTAAGTAGTTTGCTATGATTGATTACTTGGCTATCCTTAAAATCGGTGGCGATTAATCCTTCGCAAAATTTATTACACAAGCCAGCCTCCTCCGCCCTTACTTGTAAAACTTTGTAATAAACGACGGGAAAATTACCGAACGAAATTAATAAAAGTTTCCATTTGTTCCAGATGGCGTAGTTGACGAATATTGTTGAAGATGAAAACGTCATCCGATGTGAGGTTCATTATAGCCTTGTGCACCACCTGGCTGATTATCCCCGCGATGTCAAGCTGCCCCCAGCAGTGCCTCTGCAAATGGAGGAACGGCAAGAGATACGTCGAATGTGCCAACAAATACCTCAACGAAATACCAGAAGCAATAGACGCTGAGACCCAAGTGCTCAATTTCCCGGGAAATAATCTGAAGCTGCTCCCTAGGGAAGCATTTCAAAGTTTGGGCTTATTTAATTTGCAAAAAATCTTCCTATCTAAATGTAATGTTCACAAAATAGACGACTTGGCATTCAAAGGCCTCGCTAATCTCGTGGAGCTGGATCTGTCCAACAATTTTATAACTGTCATTCCAACAGCCAATTTCCATTACATTCAGGCCCTGATGCGGCTGTCGCTTAACAACAATCCAATTACTGTGTTGAAATCACAGGCGTTCGAAAGTGTGTCACAACTAACGGCTCTTGAACTGAGCAAATGCAAAATTCATACGATAGAAGAAGACGCTTTTAGCGGATTGCGTCGCCTCGAGCATTTGTTGCTGGATGGTAACAAACTGACGACAGTAAAAGGCAAACATTTGTTCCCTGAATCACTACGAGAAATAGCACTAAAGGACAACCGCTGGAACTGCGACTGCCAGATGGTCGATTTACGGGATTGGTTATTGAATTTCAACTTACCAGCAACTGTAGAGCCGTTTTGCAACGCTCCTGAAAGATTAGCTAATCGGAAAATCACAACAGTTTCCGTGGCAGAAATGGCTTGCGTTCCGCTCATAACGCCGACATCAGTTTATCTAGAAACAAATGAGGGTAACAATGTCACTTTAGAATGCCTTATCGAAGCCACACCGGAAGCCGAAATCACGTGGAAGTTCGGTAAGAATATTATAAAAAACACCACTGACGTTGTGGGAGCAAAGACTGCTCTAAAGGTTATGGGTACAAATGAAAAGAGAACAGAACTCACAATTTTTAACGTCGGTCCTGAAGATAACGGAACTTATTCGTGCTTTGCAGAGAACATTGCCGGTGTCGTACACGGCAATTATACACTGAAAGTTATAATCAAAGAAGTGCCTGTTGTGGTGGTGGTCAGTTTCCCCAGGAAGCATTTAGTTTTTATTGTAACCGGAGTATTTTTGGTAATAGTTTTAATTATCGCAGCTGTAGTGCTGAAGTTGAACACTTCTGGATCTAAAAGCAGATAACGGAACTTATTCGTGCTTTGCAGAGTAACATTGCCGGTGTCAGTACACGGCAATTATGGAACACTGAAAGTTATAATCAAAGAAGTGCCTGTTGTGGTGGTGGTCAGTTTCCCCAGGAAGCATTTAGTTTTTATTGTAACCGGAGTATTTTTGGTAATAGTTTTAATCATAGCGATCGCAGCTGTAGTTTTGCTGAAGTTGAACACTTCTGGATCTAAAAGCAGAAAAAATAATCAAACTAATATAACAACCATTGGTAGTCGTAGTTTGTCATCTCGCCCGATGGACACCAGCGCCGAATACGGCAGAAAGAATAACGGAAACATAATCCTGCATTCACAAACTCACTATTCGTGCCAGAATACGGTAGATTCGTATATTGATATCAAAAATGGAACCGTTGACCAGAATCCTGATCTTGTCAATGATGCAGAAATGCTTGCTGACTCTTCGAGTAATTCCATGTCTATGTATTGTGGTCAAAACATGGCCACGGCTTTTGAAAACGGAACAAATTATCCACTGCCACCGATGCCACGGCAAGTCACGTGGGTGGATCAGCAAAGAATGATGAATGTAACCGGGGCTATTCCTAACCACAATATCTACAACATGCACCATCACGCAGCAGACGTGCATTTGAATCCAGAATGTTTCATGGATAGTGATGGTTACCCGTATGACTACGGTTTGCCGAAAGTCACTTGCCGACCAATGGCAACGCACACACACTCACTACCGGCTGCTGGTTACCAAACTTTACCTCATAACAGGCCCAAGCCACAGAAAGTACCTTGCAAATTTGCAAACGATACCGAATTCAACACGCCAAACTGCTACAACATTGTAGCAAATAATTTTAGACACTTGCAAGTAGGTTACCCCGTTTTACCACCAAACAGGCAAGTTCACTTCACTTCTGCCAACGAAGAAGTGTATACAGGTTGTATCGAATTAGTACCCTCGCCGCCCGAGGGGTACAAGAACAATATGGTTACGTGTTGCAATGTGCAAAATTCGGAGCCGTGTTCATCCTGGAGTAGTCCAAAAGGCGCATGCGCTGTGATGGTCCCAATGGACATTGGCGACTCGAAGACGTATCACGTCGAGACACGATGCGTAGACACACAAACGCTAGATGTCAAAGAGCCAAATGAAAGGGTCCCACCAGCGGGAAAGTCTTCAAACAAATGTGACCTAGAAGTATGCACAGAAAGCCCCGACGAAGGCTACGTTGGGGAATGCGTCGATGGTAACATGTGACGTCGACGGCAATCTATGAAAGAGAAGCAAACGCGATCTAAAAAATAGTGTACACAGAATGAGCGACTGATAAAGTATGGTTAATTTAAGAGACATTGAAAAAGTGTAGTTGGTAAAATAGTCTTAAGAATATTCTTTATCGGGAATGTTTATTTACAGTTAAAAACAGCTGTTATTACATAATAATAGCACCATAATACACTTAATTATGTTGCTAATGTTAATCGAAAATAAATAGAATACAATATTACCAGACATAATTAGAATTTATACAGTATTCATTCAGTTTAAGTGTATCAACAATCAACCTTTGTTATTTCAGAAACGAACCTTAAAGCATTTTCTACGTAATCATACCTACAATTAGATGTAAAATAGTTGAAATGAACTCATTGTGTAAATATTAGATTTCCATTACGTAGGAGTTGTACTAGTAATATAATATTCATAAACTTACAACAACGTCCTTTGTGTTTGGGCCCTCCACCTGGTCTTTAATATTTTAGATTGCAATACAAATTCAAAGTCAGTATTCCCATTATTCTGAAATACCGGAAAATTACGGGAGGCCTAAAATGTTTAACATTTCATAGTCTTTTATAAATGAGACGAAACCGACATCAGGGTATGCAATACTGTATAGCTAAACGGACATGACAAAGTACTAATTCTTGTGAAATTTATGGGTCTCAGAACATAATTCAGTAATAAATCATTTACAATGTTCAGAAAACACACCGAAACGAATTACTCATATGTATATTTTCTTATAAAACGGAATGAATTAGTGCATTGTCAAACTGCTTATTGTCATAGAGATTATTGTTTTTAATGTGTTGGTCATTAATAAGCAAAATTGTTTGTCATTGAATCTGTGGGCATTGTAAAAACCATCTTCCAATATAAAAAATGCGTGTCAAATTAAATCTTCCAATGGAACTTTAAAATTTAGTAGGTTTTTAGAATTGTTTTCTTTTTGTATTTTGCTTATTAATTAGCAACTTGAACACTGTTTATAACGTAATTAATATACATTTTCACAATAATCTAATAGCCAAATAGTTACATTCGATTTTATTTCTGGTGTACATCGATTTTTCGGATTTACTTTTATTTCACTTTTCATGTAATTAATTAGATTTTACTCACAGTGCCGTACCGTATATTGTTTTTATCAATTTTTCAATTTCAACACAATCATTAATATCATAAAATATGGCGAACACAGTGAAACTGGTTGAGCGAATTTTGTTCCTGGCTTTATGAATAAATTATTATTTGTCAAATTATTTTAGCGTAATGACTTCGTAATTGCCTATTTGTTATGGATTCATACAAAATTGATACGACCAGTTTATCCCTACTACCTACACATGAATCGCTATAAATAGCTAGCTACGTGATAAAAAAATATATAAGACACACGTATCGATGTCGTCGTCCAAGAATATGGTCTACCAATTTACCAACCCTAGTATGTCACTAAAACACCAATCAATAAGGTATAATTGTTATAGTGTGACAAATAGAAAACGAACCTTAATAACATACACGGAGTTAATATTCTTAGTCGAATACCTATACATCAAAAATGTCTAGCGATATTGCCTCTTATTTCATACGTGCGCTGATTAAAGCCTTTTGTTCAAAGTTGAACGTGTGCCTATTAGTTACTGCATAAAGAGGATATTGGTAAAATAATAATGTATTAGATGATCTTTACTTCGTCATGACTTGGCACTGACACACCAAAATATTAAACATCAACGATAAAGAACTCAAGAATCTTCATACGAAGTTCTATTGTACTGTGTTCCCTTTTTCATCAAATTGAATCAATTTATTTCATCGCTATAAAGTACTAATACAACATATATACGGATATCCAATACAACAAAAGCTAGATAAATGTACTGTGTGATTTGAAAAAAAAAGTAAACGTCTACCGGTTCGAATTTATTTCTTTCACTGGCTAGAAGAACCGGGAAGAAACATCCTCGTTTTGATATAGCAATGTTAACTGCTGAAGGATTAAATAACGTTCAGTATCGTTTCGGTATAGTAAGTACATAATAGTTGCACGTAGACATGTGAATCAGCATCTGTTATTGACGAAAAGGGCAATCAATCTCAAGACGTTTCTGTGTGGACATATTGAGCGAATTTTTCCCGTGTAAAATCGTATTTTTAGTGTCTTTGAAGATGTTTGACGTGCGTGAAGTATCATTATACTTTCATAATAACCAGAGAGTCATATTACCTGTGTGTACATACAGTCAGTATTTTCGATATTTGAGTAAATAACACAAGTAAATAAAGTCCAATTTAAATTATACTTAACATTTCGATTATTTTCATTGGAAATTTTCGCATTGTTCAATTCCAACGTCGTCATTTGAAACACTTCTCGAATACGAGTTGAGAGAAAAACCGGCGTATAAAAAATTACACCGTAATGTTGAAAATCGTCACCAAAAATACGACCCCCAAACCACTTAACCTGCATATAACCAAATTCCACCCCGTCTGCCACGTCATTATATTCACTGAGCCTGAAATTATTTTATTTTTAGCCAAAGATAGAAAACCAGGATTGCTTTTTGTACTGGATGCTTGTTTCGGTCTGCGTCGAGTGTTTTTTTTTTAAAGAACGAGTTTCTATCATGTAGACATAATGATACAATGTTGAGACAGATGAAGTTTTTTTTTGTCTAAAGGTGTGAACAGAAAGAAAGTTGGTCACCATCGACTATCGGCACGTGTGTAATGTAAGACCCGAAAATAACATGTAGTCCCTTCAGATTTTTAGTTTTTTGTCTGAAAAGAAATGCACTTCTAATAAGATTAGATAAGGTTATACTATGTTTTGTATTGAATGGTTTACTCCTAGTAGTATCTTTATCAGATCCTTTTTGAAACAACAAAGTTTAAATTTGCCTTCAGAAAGGAACTGTTAGAGGAACTTGCTTGAATAAACGCATTACATCGATTCTGACTAAATTGTTCGAAATAATTAGGTACTTCAAAAAACAGTATTAATCAGTATTATTCTTGGCGCTATATTGAATAACACAGTATTTATAGATTAAGTAATGGTTAACTAGATGAAAATTTATTCTGTATTTTGTAAGCGGAACGTTACTATCATAATGTTATTATTTTATGTGAACATTGTGTCGGATTTATTTCCCGTAATAATAATCTATCAATAATAACGTTTGTCAAATATCAGTGTATGTTAGTGAGTCACATTTTTGGAACATTTTCGTTTCATTTTATATTTATTGTAATATCCGTTTTTATTAATATTTCGTGTTTACTACTGCTATACAAAACTGTTAGTATCTGTACTTGTGCTCATGAAGAAGGGCATAAATGCCGGGGGCCATATACATCTTAAAGTTAAAGATTATTGAGTCTTTATCAATAAACGCGTTATAACTATTAAGAAGTTACAAAGCTCGACTTGTTATTTCAAGAAACATCGCGTTTATTGTTAATGTCGTGTGACAGAGATGACGATATGCATATTGTACAAAGGGGTATTTCCACCGACCGGACGGCACGGCACCGGACAGAAACGGATTTTTGAATCTTTAAACAAAAATGTATCTTATATACGATGTTCAAAGTCTATTTTATATCGAGGAATATTGACGGCGGCCGCATGCTTCGGTATCCGAACGCGTGCCGTGGAATACCGACGGAGCCGGCCACATTCGGCGGAATTTAGACTTTGAACATCGTATATAAGATACATTTTTGTTTAAAGATTCAAAAATCCGTTTCTATCCGGTGCCGTGCCGTCCGGTCGGTGGAAATACCCCTTTACGCTGTCTCTTTCACTGAACGTAGATTTACGTCGATGTTATGATATGGCCTCTGGACACACATTGAAAAAAGAAATGTTTTGAGCGTTGTTTGTTTGATATTGTTGTGAACAGTTCAATAAATATATGGAAGATAAATGTCGATATCTTCAAGAGCGGTAGGGTTGGGACAATAAGAAGACCATATTTTTTCCGTGTCAATGCATTCGTATCAGTGACGTCGAACAAATGAAGATCAATCACAAAATAGCAGGCGATTGATGGACGTTGCCGGTATCGAATGAATCTCCGTTAGATTTACGAGCATTTTCTTATTGTCCCATACCGTTCTTGGAAATATTGATACTTAATATTCGATACATAAATTACATAATATTAAATCTTCAATCAACTAATGTTTATTGCATTCTGTTGCAAGGGTTGGAAATTATGAACTAGTAACTCAAAAAACTTAGTAGAAACAAACCTCTACTTCAATACATACTGTATTTTCAACACGGATTCATTATAAAACCTATTTTGCTATCAATAAATTAGGTAAACATTACAAACACAAACAATATTGGCAACTAACGACTATGAAGACTATTTATGAACGATTTAGTCATAAAAAGTCAATAGGTAATTCCTCCATCCTGGTAGCGAATACTTTCTGCGAATAATTTTATTACAAATTAAAATATTTTTGGTGTTGCGTTAGGTGTATGTGCAATGTTTATCGTCATAAAAGCTCTGATCATGAATGGCAGCTGACGATTGTTTGGCATAAATGACGTCATCACTCACTTGCAGGTCTACTGGAATTAATGTGCGATATCGATGTTTTGCTAAATGTTTATTCTACAAATTCAACAGATTTGTATATTTGAGCCAAATGTTTACTCAATGCAAGAAGCGTTTTGGACTATTTGAGAAGGAAATAGAAGGCTTACAAACATTTACTCCTAAAATTGTCCGAAGGTAAAAACTGCAACGCAAATGTTTGCTATTTAAATCCTTAATGATTTTTATTTCTTAATTAGCTGCCTTGGGGAAAACACGCTAATATTTCAAAATTATACCATCAGTAATGAAATCTACCAATCGCTTTCGAATTAAAACTAGTACTTTCAGCAAGCAATATAACACAAACGACGAATAAAAACAAAATTGCCTTTATTTCAAGCGGCAGCTTTACAAATATTTATGAAAGTCTAATATCCGACGGGGAACGAATTCAGAATAACGGATGGATTCCGAAAATAACTCGTTATTCTTTCCATTTTCCGAGTGTACTTCGAGAACATTAAATTGTCAAGTATCCCCAACATAACGTATCGTACAAAAATATGGACAGACGGTATGTGGAGGCACTTAGTCATTTTCACACACACCTTACTTTAGTCAAAATGACTAAAGTAAGCAACATACTTTGAGCATAAAATGTCATATTTTATGCGGTTATTCAAGATAGATAGATAGATTTATTTACTTATAAATTACATACAGTTGTATCTTTGAGATGCCAAACTGCATAGCAGTTTGTTGGGGCATTCAACTTCATCATGTGACATCCACTGCTGGAAATAGGCCTCCCTCAATTAGTAACCAGATACTGATGGACCTACTTACATAAATACTTTTGAATACATAAATATTATATAAATAAAACACACAAACGCAGAAAACAAATGCCACAGCTCGTCATTGTTGGCGGTAGGAATGGAACCCACAACCATCGTCCTATAGGCTGATGACCTGGCCTTTCTTTGAATGAATGAAATATTTATTTCGACACACAAGATACATAATGAAAAATATAATTAAAGATACAATCAGAAAGTAAAAAACAAAACTTAATGCAATCATTATTTAAGCAGCCTGCATTGTCATATTTGAGTGCTGAGTCTCATGGTCGAAATGGGGTACCGGCTCAGCAAAGTGACTTGCAGTAGCTGCAAATAACGCTGATATTCTGCCGACGCCCCGAGAGAGAAGTTCAATAGGAAAGATAAACATACACAGATAAATTAATTCTGAACACACATAGATTGTGGAGGCATAAACTGTGGTATCAGTGTGTGCAAGTGTTTAAATAAATAATGTTTAACAAAAATTACACAGGTAGATAAATAAATCTATATATATAAAAGAAAGCCGTGTTGGTTACTCCATTTATAACTCAAGAACGGCTGAACCGATTTGTTTGAAAATAGGTGGGGAGGTAGCTTAGAAAGGGGGAGACGGACATAGGCTACTTTTTATCTCGATCCTGTTGGTCGCGTCGCTTAAGGGCGTTATAGTTTGTATGAAGAACTGAAATTACGCGAATGAAATCGCGGGGCGTCCACTAGTATTTAATAAATAAGGCCCTGATATAATGTCTAATATAACATAATTAGAAGTTTAAAGTAAAATCGTAAAAACCTTTCTTTTCTTGGCCCTATGTGGGAGGGTTATTTTTTGCCATAGCCACCACGCTTGGCAAGCGTCGGGTTTGTGACCGCAGTTATTGTTAATTTCACGAGGGATGCTGCGCATCCCTCGGTATCACCGTTTTGGCCCCTTTTATGACACCTACGGGAAAAAGGTTCTATTCTATTCAGCCAAAACTCCATACGGGTAACTTACAGCCAAATAATAATAAAGATTGCTACTTTATTAGCCTTATCTATAAGATCGCATGTAAAATGTCAGTTTCCCGCGCGCGCATTTCACAGACGCGGTATCCAATGTTGAGAGATAGACTTTTTTAAACGTGTAGGTGTATGACTGGTCAGAACAAAAAAATACCATTTTACGTGTTCCAAATAGTCATACATACATGCAGAACAAGAAGGTTTTTACATAGTAGTCATACATATAGAACTAAGTGTGCGACTACATGGAAGAAGGGAATTCGTTGACTAATGACTAAAAGAAATTAAATTGCAATGTTACTTAATTACTTGATATTTACTCTATACTAGTGGACTCGACAGATGTTGTCCTGTCTTAACTCTAGGGTGGCCTGTGCCCAAATGTGGATGTCATTTTTTCTTTCTTAAGAACCTTCTGCTGTCATTAATAAGCACAACAAAGAAAGAATTAGCGTAATCGGTCCACCCGTTCCGGAGTTATGCCGTGACAACGAAAAGTGGCTTTGATTTTTATATAATAGATTTAGACAAAATTTTAATAGACTAGGTATATCCTAGGATAACAATAACGTGATAACAGCAGTAACATATTAATGAGCACAATATAAGTAATAACCCCTCTTAAGTAGAGAGAGAGAGAACTAAATTCCTTTGATACAAGGTGCATATATCACACATTACAAAAGTTCCTACTCCCCTTGCCTGGTCTGGTCTTTTACGTTAGTAACTTCAACGTATTCAAATGAAAACGGCACACGCCCTCGCATTGACACGTCAGAACAGTCTCGTGTCTCGTTATTGAATGGCGTCTCTGGTGCAGCGCTTACAGCATATTTCCGGCTGCTAGAGATTCCGCTTAGGCACGTCTCGGACGAACAATTCAAGCTGAATTTGCACAGGATTTTCCAAGACGTTCTTCATGATGATCTTTTGATAGTTAGTGGATGGTTATACGGAAATTGTTTTAGACCTTACATAGGTATACCTACGATTTTTTCATAGGTACCATTCTCAGAACTGAAACAATTTGAAATGGAACCACCGGCTTTAAAAAATCAATTAACAAAATCGATGCACCCAATCAAAAGTTTTGCCGCTAAATATAAAAACCAGTCGAATTGAGGACCATTGGTTATTTTAAGTCTGTCACAGAGTGAAGGAATGGCCGGTTATTATTATATCGAAAGGTATACTTGACATAGGGTAATACTTGACACAAATCCCCCTTCTTGTCATTATAAACTCCGATTGTCAGACTAAAAGTGACATAAGAGACACACTTCTCCAAATTTTAATATTCTGTCCACTCTATTAATAGGGTCGTTGAATGAATTTATCGACAAACGAATTAATTGGAAAAATACAGATTACACGTTTGGGATATTCATATTCCCGTATTTTGAAGCACACTCTCAAGCACAGATCTCTGCTTAAGTATTGTATTAATCATTGCATAAGTTACAGCGCGTTTATTGGTAAGGAAAGATTCCGTGGCGAGTATTTTATTTGACGTGTGGCATAAATTTCGTCCTATCTACGCTATGTATTCTTTGTCAAAGTCTTGTTTATGTAATATTCTCCAGGAATATTCACAATCAAACACACAATATATTATAGTTCTAGAGGGATCTTTTGGTGCGTGAGCTCCGAATATTCAATGTGTTCTGTATTTCTCGCTACCTTGGGTTGTTTTAGGCGCTTTGTTTATTCTTGCATTGTGATAATTTGAAGCATCATCCACGGCAACAAGATCCTTGTGGCTTTCACGTTATACCTACTAGCCACGTTCTTCGCATGGACTGCAGAATTTGTAGTTGTCGGAATTTCCCGTTCATTTATTTATCAAATACAGCATCCTTTTAGACAATGTCTTAATGTTTTCCTCCTTCGATTTATACACGAACGCACACCTTCTTTTGATGTGTAAAACAGTCGTACAATACAAAAAGTTTGTGTGAAAAATGAGGTCAGTAAGCATTATTCCTACTCAATAAAAATCTATTTATTTATAAGTGTTTCTCAAAATAAATTGCAAATCAGTCGTATTTTTATGAACGTATTTACGAACAAAGTTAATTTATTTTTAAATTATTGTTGGGGCGGAGTTCTTCTGTTTGGATACTTAAATTATTTTAAGGTACCTACCTACTACAATGTTTATGAATATATAGTACTAATTCGGATTGAGCAGAAGAAAGCATGCATAGCGGATTTTTTTTTTGGTTGTCACAAATTATTTTTTGTGACGCACATTATAATAATATACTAGACAATTTCATAGTTTTAGCAATGTCCTCCTGGAATCTTTCAGCTAGAAAACTAGTCATTTGGCTCTAATATATAAATTACACGGCGACGGAGAGAAATGTAGAATAAAATTATGCATTTTTCTTTTAGCATAGATATTTTGAAAGTTTTTTAAACATTTTTCTAACAAAGCCTTCACAAGTAAGTGTCTTTCTTTGCCCTGGTTGTGACAGCTTAACTAGGTCGCTACTGTACTAAAGCCATTTTAAGGACCATCAACCCCATCAGCGTATTCTTGAAACAAAACATACAAGTGCTCACCATACACGAACCTCATTGTTATGTCTAGTTAGCCGAACAAAATACACACTTCCAAAGGTCAATATTTTCTGGTAATACTAAAAGTAACACTCACCGAACAAGGGATTTTGAACTCAATTTACTTGAAAATACACACGATGTGAACGATATTTCCAAGCCTTGCAACTCCGCAAACGTTGATTATACAGCCAGTTGACAAATATTGTTTGAACAGTTTGTTTTTTTCATTGAGCTATTTGATGTACGTAATGTCTTACGTTGTACAGCTCAGTGCGTTCTGCTATTGTGTGATATGACAGAGCCGTTACTGTACATGTTCGGTTCGTTAACTGCTCCGTACTATATCACGTTACACGTTCAACTTTCTGTTGCTGAAAGGAAAGAGAGAGGAAAAAAAACGCAACACTCAATGACAAAAAATCGCACTACAACGCCATCTGAATGTATTCTTTGTAAATAACTAGATTATCTATCTTTACCAACATTTTGAACCGAATATTGAATGTTGAATGTTAACACAAAACAAGACCCCGTTAATGTTGGCTGATAGGGAAATTAGAATTTGTTTGATACGTTGAACTTTATAAAGCCTACTCTTACTTTGCTTTGTCAAGATTTTGTTTAAGTGCTGTCAAACTGTATACTAAAGTGACAATCAGTGAAGTGCAAATCAAGATTTTGACCGAGCCAAGACAAAATAATCTTTGTAAATATTGTCTTTACACTTGCGTGCTAGGTTTTTATTTTAACCCAAATTAAATACTGATTTACCAAATTTCGAATTCCCGGTCAGCCTGTATACTAGAGAAAAGCACACTAAAGTTATTATTAAATGTTACTCAGTGTTACTGATAATGATGACCTGTAGAATTGCATGAATTCCCGGATAATAAAAAAATATGTCCAAACACATTATGTTTTATTGCAACTCTCTTAACAGCTCCGACACCGTTGACAGCTAACGACCGCACCGGACCTGAGTACATTAAAACTTCTATTTGTGTTCGGTTGACCGTCAGGAAAAGGGTTGAAATACACTTGAAAGCAAAGATTCCGGTTCATATGAATTCACATGACATCTGTATCGAGGAGAGCTGAGTGGCTGAGTATGTATGTATATATATAAAAAATAAATAAATACACTTCACGCTTTTTAACCCTAAAGCGGGGTAAGCAGAGGCACTTGCTTGCTTGTAAATGCCCACGGTTCACCAAGCTTATTTAACCCAACGTGACAGGGGGTGAGCCCATCGCTGTTATAGGCTTCACACACCTACTGGTGTGCGGGTTTCATCACGATGTTGTCCTTCACCGTACCAGCGTTTCGTTGAGTAGTGGCTCTGAAAAAGAATCCAGAAGAATCCAGTCCAAAAGAGTCATTGGTACACGTCCAGTAGCCGGACTCGAACCCGCGACCTCTCGGTTACAAGTCAAGTATCCGACCAACTGGACCACAGACGTTTTACTTAAGAACCAACACCCTAAACAAGAAAAACATAGACAAATGGAAACAACAACAAAATACAAGCACAGAACAATGAAACAAAACCAACAGAAATCAATTTAAAAAGCCAGTAAAATACATTTAAATCTTTCCCGGACAGTAAACTACTCTAGGCGTCATAACAATAAAACATCTATTGTGTCTATTTTACTTTCCGCCAATGTGTTAAACAGGTATTTTAGTACTTGTCTTTATGCAGTAAATATCACATACGTACATACTTTACACACCCATAAACCCTAAAAGGGAATGGACAGAGCTTTAGGACCACGGGGACACATTTTAGTACTAAGATGTTAAGAATTGGCTAGCTCAGAGCCTGAATAAAGCTAAATCTCCAGGTCACATAGTCGGCTCCTACAACAAGCCAGAAAGAAGCTGCTGTTGCGTTCTATTTACATAGAAGATCAAAACGTCAATTATATTTCCTACAGTCGGAGGGTGCAAAAGAAACCACATAGGACTTAAACGACGAATTACTGTATTAAACAACAACAAACTAACTATCCTAAAAGAGAATGGACCCGATGTGAGGTGTCACATTGCTCTTGCGTAAAACTAGTGAGCCGATCCGATGTTAGGACTCAACTCCTGAAGCGTTAGATTCTCATTTCTGTCGTTGGCTCGGTCCGGATGGTGGGCGTGATCGAAGTCAGCGCATCGTGGGCACGTCGCGGGGAATCAGCGTGTTCGTTTCGTCGAGGTCAACGAAGGTAGTATTGCACTATCGGATGCGCGTGGATGTAAAACGCCGTCGCAGCAGTGGCTCGTTCGAGGCGCGTAGATATTACCTCAAATTATTGTAATCAATATTGTTGAGTAATTTGATTTAAGTACAAGACACGGCGAACGAATACCAGGGCCTGCGTGGAGTGTCCGACCCCCCGCGCTCCCCGCGCTGAGGGCGTGCACCGCGTAGGCATAATCCTGAGACGCAGCCTTTTCTCGCGATATGGATAATGAGCACCTCACACTCTTATCAGCAGTAAACGATGTCAATTTGTTTGTAGTTAGGTCTTGTACATTATTATTTCAATTTGTTATCTAACTATCTAATTAAATGTAGTTATTACTCCAACTGTTTGGATGCTCAAAATGTTTATGTTGCGAGAATAAATGAATTTTCTTTCTATCTTTCTTTAAACGGAATCATTGATCTCGAGTGTAATGTTGGATGGGATATTTTCGAGCATTTCCGTTCTTCGTTAAGCTGTGGTTTCGGATCCGAGTAGTCGCTAAGCTGAGTTCGAAGAACTCGGGCGGATTGTAAACCTCTAACATTAGCGCTGACCAGTCGCTCAAACTCCGGTAATTTTGTGGTAATTTTTCTAGTTGGCTCGAACGGCTCCTTGGCTATTACTGCCAACCCCAACCAAGAGACCTTAAAGTACTATTGTTCTCGATGTGTGATAGAGATGGCGCTAGACCTATGATATAGCACTGTCACTGTCACACAGCACAAACAATGTTACTTTAAGGCCTCGAGGTACGACGATGTGCAACAGAAAGAGATGGCGCTCCGTGACAAGTGTGAGAAGACACGTGCTTGCTAAGCGTACTCGTGTCAGATGGTCGTCGCCCCGATAGTAGATACCTACCCACATACGTTGGTACAAGACGTAAGGGTTATTTAATAGGTACAAGTAGGGCCAGCCGTATCCGTGCCGAAGGCTAATAAAATACTTACGTCACCACCCTATCCCCCCTTTTTCCGCCATGGGGATCGTAAGAGGCGAACGAGGAAATTCGGAAAACTAGGAGGCCGGACTGCAGCTCTATGTGAGTTAAACCACAATACCCGCCTGCTAAGCGTGGCGATTATTATCATTTTTACCCTAACGATCATGGAAATCATTGGGGAAGACCTTGGTTCAGCGGTGGACGTCACATGGCTAATGATGGTTAACTAAGTTGGTGAACGTCAAATAGCTGTTGAATGTTTGAACTTTTTATCCATCCATCTCAAAACTCGATTGGGTGGACCAATTTTGATGATTATTTTTGTTTAATTGAAATTGGTGTTTCCTTTTGGACTATACACCCACTTTAATCTAGTTAGCTAATAAAGATATGACGTAGCTTTCATAACTTCGTCGAGATGTTTCTATTTTAGTACATAAGTATTTCTATTTAAAACACCCCGACGCAAAACGAGACATTTTAATATTTGGTGCTCTTTAACTCCTTCCTAAAGCTTGTCTTAAGAACATCGTTGTTACCTAACTTATCTCGTCATTTAAAGACTATACATAAACTGAAAGCGCCAAAAGTCATAAAACCGTTGCTGTAAAATATGAACTTCGAAGTATTAACACCCAGTGGCTTCAACCAAATTAGAAAATTAACGTGCAACTAAAATTTTAACATCCAAATGAAACTGTTGCAAAGTCTGGCAAAAAAATCTCATTTTATTTTATAGTTCGCTTGTGCAAAGATGCCTACTGTAATCACCTTTTGTTAGGGCCGCATTCCATTAAATTATCCGGTCGAAAGTCATACTGCTACAAAGTCTATTTTTAATAAAAAAAAATTGCCCTCGGCTTCGTAGTTTCAACCGCGTTAATAATGGTATTACGTCGCGATATTGTAAGATAATAATTAAATGTCCTAGAATATTTCATACCACATTCCTGTCTACCCAGATACTGACATATATTTTTTAAATATAGAGGGTAGACTATGCAAGCTTCCTTGGTGACAATTTTATACGAAAAAGGTTGAGAACGACTGGATAGACAGGAATAGTTTTTTTTTTAACTAAAATAATACTAAGGCAAATATAATACAACAGAAGGAAGCAAAAATTTGACACTTTATGTAGGAAGAAGGTATATTTTTGATCCAGCAATTTTAAACATAACTTAAAGATTGTGTCGCTCAGTAATTCCTCCAACATATTTCTTTTTAATTAAATATTTATATGTGCGACATTAGGAATGAATAAGTACTGCGTATTATCCCAATAATACGTCAGTTTATCAAAAAAATCTATGGTCCAATTAAGTGAAGTCTTTGATAAAGTGGTTGGCTCGAAGTGGAGCCAAAGCGCCTGCATGCGCCGGCTTACGCGTGTCGGGGCCGCAGTAAGTGGCAATCAATTGTTTCTTCCAACCCCTCTCGGAGAGAGCGTGTTGGTTGAAGAATATATACAGGGTGGGCTCTACAATACAATAAAAAAAGTAATTTTTGTATAGCACTAATCATTATAAGAAAAAATACAATGTTCAATCAAAAACGTTGGCGAAACTTGACAAAGATTCAGCCCGTGAGCCGGAGTCCGACAGGACCGATCGCTTGGACGGGTCCTGATGCAATTCCTTCGGGTACTCCCGGGACCCGCCCTGCTTGCGACACGGAGGTCATCATGGGGGTTTAGTCGGTAAGAGTCCGACACTATCCCGTTCGCTGTCCCCATGGCGCCGGGGTGTCCATGAGGATTCCCCAATGTAAAAAAAAAGATTCAGCCCGTGATACGAAACGATTTTTCCAGAGGAACCCTATGCCATAAACGAAAAAATATACACCTCTTCATATAGCCTTACCGATCAGCTGATTGCCACTTTATGAGGAAAGATTTGACATTTGGTATTGAGATACTACGTATTATGCAGTATCCCTATGTCAAATCCTCCCTGTATAGCATACATCGATACTGAAGTGCATATAATTAATTTCCTATTAATTATATTTTAGACAGTTACTTTGTCGTATCGAAGACAGGAAGTCTTCCCACTGTCAGTGTACAGTTCAACGTGATAAGTGCTAACATTAATTTATAAAAATCTACTTTAAAAGAGTTTTCTTTTCTAACAACCTTAACCCAACCAGCAATAGACAGCAAGCATTTATTTTCATTCACGGCAGTTCTGTCGCCGATAAACGATATTATCGTAACGACAGTTTCATTAATTACAATTGGGGAATAATTTCAAACTAAATTCATTTAAAATGTTTAAAACGGGTATTATAGCGCGAAGATTAAACAAAGATAAGCATTCAGCTTACCTTCGTTGTTT
>SJJU01000668.1:0-13961 GCA_012932125.1 Conopomorpha cramerella | reverse complement strand
CCGTGTATTGGGAGAAATACAATGGTAGATGCATAAAAAATAGATAGTAGCCGATTCTCAGACCTACTGAATACGCATATAAAATTTGGTAAAAATCGGTAAAACCGTTTCGGAGGAGTAGGTACGGTAACTAACATTGTGACATGGACATTTTATTGTATTATTTTATATTAGATTTTCTTAGGAAACGTCAACTTCTAAACCCAAGCTTTAGAATCATTACTAGCCATAAAAGGGGGGACCTTAGATCATAAATAACTCCTCGACTTCCGCTTTACTTTGTCCGGAAAAACACGCTGTACCTATCTGTCACGCTGTAACTAATAAATATTTATATATCCCTATTAAGTATTAAGATGAGAATACTATAAAAATGTTTACGTTAATAGTTAGGTTTTTTTAATTAGACAGATAAAAATTATACAAGTCGTTTAAATATTCATTATTAACAGGTTTCTGCGTAGTTTATAATATTTAGTAAGCCTAAAATAAGCCTAAACCTGTATACCTAACTATTATAATAATAATAGCGGTAGAAGAATTTGCCATTTTCGAAAACAAAATCTGTCCATACGTGCTTCACATGAAACACTAATTCTTGATTTTGCCATGAAGATAGGTAGATTTAACAAAACAAATAGTGATTCTGGGTTCGAGTCCGGCTACAGTTGTGTGTCTATAAAAGCATTATTTAACACTCCCTTCTTACGGTTAAGGATCAACATAAAGATTTTTTTTAATTTTTTTATCACTTTGAACAAGCGCTTGACCACCATCCTGCCTGATGTTAAGCAGCGATGTGGTCTTGTTTTAAACGTTAAATAAGTTAGTTTTAAATCAGGGCCCTATACAACGATGTACATTACTGATTTTGTTACTTTAAGTATTACTAGTACACTTGTATTCCTTAATAAAACAGCGATGCACATCGTTTGCCGCTACGACGCCAGAGTGATGCAACTACGAGGGTGTACCAGACTTGGCTCCTTGTACAACACTGTGTGAACCCTAAAACCTAGTCCAATATGTGTGCGAATATAGTAAACTTTGACATTGCTCTCTCAAAATGTTGCTTACGTGTGGAATTTGACAGAACTTAAAAAAGTAGCTACGATGAACAATATTTTGAATAAAGAAATAAGAACCGACTTCAGCCAGTAAAATTTGACATTGGTTTTCTCGTGGATGCCATTGTCGGAACTGAATCAAATTTATATTAAACGGGAAGCACCAGCTTTCAAATAAAATAAAAAACATCCAAATCTGTTCACCCAGGCGAAAGTTAACAAGTTAGTAACAATCATAAAATAAAATACAGACGAATTGAGAAAAAGAAAAGGAGGAGGTGCTTGTCTTTTTTTAAGTCGGTTAAAAAGAAAAGATCGTCTTCACCTCTAGCTTTCGTTACCTTTACCACATACCTCATGATTGGTTAGTGTATTGTGGTCACATTATACGCATTAAGTACTTCTGCCATTTTTTTATTAAAAGGTAGTGAGATAAACGCCATTTTGTGCGATACGGTTTTTTTTTTTAAATCTTTTCCCGTACCCGTCCTAATAAATCACGAACACAACAAAATAAAACAGATATAAGTTCACTTATCTGGCGAAATTAATTCAGCCAGCTTTGAGCTTAGTAACATCGATTGCCATTAATTTATGTATATAAAACTCGAAAATCCTGACTGGTTCAATCATCACTGACTCCTCAACGCTCAGCCAAAACCCTACAAAGATGGGTCTGGCACACAGGTTTTATTTTTATGATGTTTACATGAGATAAAAAAGGATTTATCAAAATGCATCGCCAATAGGGATAAAAAGAGGGATAGAGGCAATCCTCTACCCCCCTTTCACCCCATAACTATAATTTTGGAGTTATAATTCTAAAACTTTAAAAAAAGTATTTTTGAATATATATTAATGCACGAATGAAGTGGCGTGGTGTCCCCTAGTTATATTGTAAAGCGCATTGTAAACTTACATCTACAACTTGTTCGACAACACAGTTTTAAACAAACAAAATAGTTGACAATCACGTAAAGTTTGACTAGCAATTTGATGTTTTTCGAGGCGCTAGTCATCACTATGACTTTTAAAGATTCCACCCGATAGAAAGAGTCAAAGATTTCATAATTGAGTTTAACCCTTTCGGGGATGCATCTCGCCGATGGACTTAAATAAAAATAAAACTTCTATTGTCTTAATTTGTGTATCCACGAACGTGTTAAATATGAATGCACATACCTACGACGCACCTTGCAACACGTGACCCCACTAACACGTATGCAAGCAACATTCTATTGATTTATGATCGTAAACGCGACGACTTCACGACAATGCACCCACATACAATGTCTTAGAATTTTATTGACGGAGCGTGTGGTGTCATTTGCCTAAATTGTTTAATAAACTGTGGCACGCTGGTCAATTGTGCTAGTCTCTAGAAGTTTCTCGTACGTATGTACTTTCGATGCTACAGAATGTGACAATCAATTGGAATTGAGCTTGCTCTTTTCATTTGTCTATTGAAACCCAAAGCTGGTCTTGCGAATGCACGCTTTAGCCATTACTTAGCTTAGCTAACTTAGCTTTAAGCCATTACACCAAATGGGTTTGATGTTGGTACATTGTTGCAAACTTATTTTATCATTTAATCTCTTTACCACCTAATACTAATGAATGTTCATGTTACAATGACCTCTAAAAGGCCCTTTCTCAGGGGATTTAAAATCTGTCAAAAAAAGATAGAAAATAACCTCGGCGAAGGTCTCTGGAGGACGGATTTTAAGTAGTACCTACTTTTACCTGCAGTTAGTGTTGTATATACATCCTTGCACTCATGCAGTTATAATCTAATTATGTAAACTTTTAAATTTGACATTAAACCTAAGTAACTAAGTTCTAGTATAGTCATCGGTTATCAGTGGCGTGCACTGGCTTTTACGACAGGGTAGGCAGTGATCCCCAAATATTGACACCTATGTATAGATAACTTGTATTTACGAAATATGGGCAACCTATCTACTCACCCACAAAACACAGGACCTTCGTTAGCCTCTCTGTTGTGAGTACAGCAACAAAAAGATCTAGCAATAACTCTATTATTAGGTCGGGAAGCTACAACACTAAGGTAGGCAGTGTCTTTTTGCCTATATGATGTGCACGCCACTGTCGGTTATGATGTACGGTATGCAACGATCTTGCGGCGAAGCAATCATAATGGGGAATATTTCACGACAATGGGTAATTTTCTTTGACGGTTTTCTGACATATTTTCGGGCGGTGAACTGTCATTATTGTCGAACTTTGTTTGGAAAGTATGATGTATGATTTATTTTCCTATTTCTGACAAAGTCAAATTAATGTTACATTCTTCATAAGGACAAAATATTACTTTACTTAGTAGATACAGGCTGTATTGATGATTTTTTTTTATCTGCATACAAAATGTCATCTATCGAGGCAGTAAAACGTCTATTTTGGAGACGAGGAGACGAAAATTGTTTATTCATTTCTTCGCATTGTCGCTGTAGTAAACGTTGTTCATATTAACGAGCCCAACAACGTTTCTAAGACCATTGCTCGGGGTCATTTTACACGCAGTATACCTACATTTTTTATGTAATCGGTTAATTTATCAGCATCCAACTGATTCCATATTCGCACGTTCAGGCCCAGCGCGAGTTGCGCGACCTGATAGCAGCGCGCGAGAAAGAGAAGGAGCGCGGCGAGACCAACGTGCCGTTCTTCGCGACCGTGTCCCGCGCCGCCGTCATGAAGCCGCTGCTGCTCATCAACGCGTTCAACATACTCCAGATACTGTCCGGCAGCTACATAGCTATATTCTACGCTGTCGATATTATCAAGGACATCGGTGGCTCGTTTGAACCTCAGGTGAGATTGTCATGTTATTTCTTTCCCACAGTTAATTAAACGAAGGCTTCTCCCACGGAGTGCCATGACGAGTTTTGTGCCTCCCTCAGCCAATGTTGGCCCAGGTGACTTCAACTGAGGTGACGTCGTACCAGCTTGTTGGAGTTCCACCTACACTGCGCTCTCACATTCGTGCCCTAACTCTTGGATTTTAAAACCCGTTCGAGCTATGTGCCCCGCCCCAGACCCCGACCCTGGGGGCAGCCCGAGACTTCTCCGAATCTCCTCGTTTCTCTCCACAAATTTTGTTACTACTTGTTGTACATAATATAAAAATACATTATATTTGTCAATTCAATAAATATTTATTTCTATCACTATAACAGACTGTCATAAATATGTATGTAATACTTAAGCGAGATCCAAGGTTAATTTACAAATAGGTTTAGGCATAGAATTGAATTGATTTCCGTTGTTTGCACAGCTGTTTTTTCTTCGAACACAGTTCACATGTAGTGCAAAGATACGGATCCTGTATTGACGATATTTTAAAAATCCTAAGACCCCAATTAAAAAATACCGTTTCTTATTTCATTTCATATTTTTAATCCTCATCAGAAATATTTTATAATTTTCAGTCGCATATTTCTTGAGAAAATTAATAATTTTTTAAAATTTAAAACAACATCTCAGACGCGAAACACGGCTGTAAGAAAAAAAGATTTTTTTTTAAATTTGGCTTAGGTATGTCGGACGTCAATCAGAAAGTCTGTCTATAGGACTTCAATCAATAAGTCTATAAAAAAACAAACACCACCCCGGTTTTGTTAACAAAATATGAAAAAGTTGAAATATTTTCTATTAAAAAGAAACTATTTCTATAAGTATATTATTTTAAATGATCGCATTAAATAGTATTGTGTAGGGGGCATGTGACCGTTAGAGAAATGCCCGGGATGATATTGATTATGTAAAATAGTAGAGCTCACTTATACAACACTGCATATAACATCCTAATTATTTGATGCCCTTGTAGGTGTTTTACGATAATCATCTCTTATTCATTTTTTTTTATGAAAATCGCAAATATAAACAAACAGCATCCATGTTCTTATTACCAAAGTATTTTTTATGTAGTAGTTCCTCAATAATATAAATACAGACGTATAAGTATTGCAGCCGTACTAACTTTTATAGAAAAATCCGATTTTCATAATGAAAATTATACATGAAAAACTTATCGAAAAAAAAATACGGGTATCGTTTTTTTTTCTATTCTCACATGCAGTAATAAAAACAACACCTAACAAAAATGAAATATCGTCAAGTTCGATGTCCACTCGGTCAAGAACCTTTCCCACCACCCTAACGTTGATATTCCTTTGAAAGTCATTAGAAAGGTTTTTTCACTTGCCACATTATAACATTGTTAATTGTTATTATTAACCTTAATGATTTTTTAAGATGAGAACTTGTCCGACCGTACATTGAACTGTCAACAGGTGCCTGTCATTAAGTTTTATGATACAGGAGCCTGATTGACGTTACTTTCAACCTAAATTCTGTTCACTAATTCGACGAACGATTTCACACTTGCACAGATAAAACGGCAAAACGTCATCCATACCAGGTGGATTTAACATTTACCCGAACCAAACGGTTTGCGTGTACTTTCATAGTGCGAACCGCCAGGATGTCGAATGACTTGCCGTAGTCTGTGTATCCTGCTCAGTACAGTTTGAAGGTCTTCAAGTTGCGCGTGAATAGGTACCTAATGAACAATTGTGCTCCATCGTAGACCACATCGCTGCTTAACATCAGTCAGGATGGTGGTCAAACGCTTGTTAATTGCGTTTAAAAAAAATCCATTATCTGGGTAGGTGATAATACTTTCATTTGATAGTTTTAATTCGTTCATTTCATTCCATTATGAAATTACATCTCTATCGTTGAATATCTGACAACATTATTCCGCAAAGTGACAGATAGATCTGTCAAATCGTTTCGTCGAATGAATTAACAGAATGAAATAACATAACGTCATGTTTACAGCATGCAGCGAACGCGTCGGCGCTGATCCGCTTGGGCGTGACTGTGGTGGCTTGCGTCTTACTACTGAAGATCACCAGACGGGCACTCGTCATGATATCAGGCGTAGGCACGGCCGCCTGCACCCTCGGCCTGGCCCTAGTCATCTACACCGACAATGGCACCGGCTACATTCCCGCCGGACTCTTCCTCGCTTACGTAGCCTTCAACACGCTTGGCTTCTTCCTACTACCTGGGCTCATGATCGGCGAACTACTGCCGACGAAAATCCGTGGCCTATGCGGAGGATACATATTCTGCGTATTCAATATACTACTCTTCGGCTTCACTAAAGCGTTCCCGCTCATTAAGAACATGGGCATGGCTTTCGCATTCACAATATTCGGTGTGTCGGCAGCGTTGGCCACAGTTGTACTCTACCTAATGCTACCAGAGACAAAAGACAAGAGCCTGCTGCAAATAGAACAGTACTACGAGAAGCCGAACATCCTGTGGGTGACGCGCAAGAAGATGTTGACTGACAGCCAGCACGTGTGAACAGACTGAACGTAATATGTGATAAGTTGTGATGGACCAAAAAGGATACTCTTGCTAGCGAACCGGGGCACAATTGTGCTGTGATATGTGATTAGGTTATACATAGATAATGCCGAAATGTTAGCGATGATGTGAATATTGTGATAAATAAATGACGATATTTATGTAGTAAATAAATCTCTATAATATCCATATTATGTATGTTGTGTGTGAAATATGTAAGTACAGTCACGAATTACACGATGTTCTATTCATTCATAAAAACATCGCAGAACGTGCCCACAACCGGGATGTATATTTTGTAACATTTCTTCGTCTTATAAATCAGACACATTAGACAATTAATTTTGATGTTTATGATTATCAGAGTAGAATTTAAAATCGTCAAAACAAAATTTATCTTCCGACGGTTACAAGGTTAAACACTACGAAGAAGCGTTTCACCACCATTCTGCCTGATGTGATCTATGGCACTGAGTCAACACTACCACAGGGACTTGTGCTATTTTTTTTTACCGCCCTAGAGGGGCACTGGGCTTTTGAGTCTCTGGAACCAGTGATAGAGCTACATCCTTCAATGTAAAGACAGACAGATAAACCAAATTCGTTTTATTATGAAAATATAACCTTACAAAGGAATCAAAGTATAGTAAATACTTTCTGTTTTTTTTTTCATTGCATGTATTTTCGGACTGTACCTACTTATTTATATATATTATATAGAGCTAGGTACATATATACCTACTAGACACATTTACCTAACTATTTACGTATCTTAATAAATTGTATTGGTATGTACTTAGTGTTTAATTATTAGCTACCAACTGTATGGTAACATTATAATATTAAAAAAATCAAGGCGTAATTACTTCACGATTTTATATACGTATATATATTATTGTTACAAAGTTTACGTGCCATTATATAACGTTGCCTAAGTTGCCTTTTTTATAGAGGAAATAAAATCTGAAATGCAAGTTATTTACTCAAGTTGTATTATATAACCACTTATATGTATGCAGTTGTTATGCAATTTTAACATAAATAAGGATGTAATCAGAGCTTTTAAAAAAATCTTATAAAATTATTGTAAGTAAAACTTAATATGAGGCAGGCAAAGCTCTAGATATTGTCCGTTACTTCCACTTGGCACCACTCAAATTAACTTCCACTAGCAACATCGTATTTAACTAACTTAATAGAGCCTTAAACCGCCGCGGCCGGCCCGCCAGCTTTAGTTAGGTTGCCGGCAGGATAATCGCAAAACATACCCGGCGCTTCAACCCGACGGGTTTGGTGTGTAGAACGCCAACGAAAAAAAAACTTCGACCTCTCCATACAAACTCGATCGATATATTTTTTTTTCTATGAAGATGCAATTTGTTTTTTATAACGACTATAACAGTAATGAAAGAGATTTGAAAAGATAAGAGAGAGTTATGTAATAATCATTCTTAATAAAAAAAAGTACTTAACCGTGTATTGTGTCGTTGTATGGCGTATTTGATTATATTGCTGCGTGATTTGAATTATATGAGCACATAGAAAAAGTGTATAAATTTATTCACTTAGGTACATATATATCATATGGTATTATTGTGTGGGATTTATGAGTGAACCTGTTATAACTACATAGTTTATACAAGATAACAGTTACGAGATCTGAAAAACTGAAAAAATAGGATCTTTCTGTATCATAATGGGACTTGGCATTGTTACTTTGGTATTGTTTATTTTTTTTTTATAAAGGCAAGTAAAATATGCCTATTCACTCACTATTCATGGAAAATTTCATACCAATCGTGTTTTCTTTTTTTAAGAAAAATCGTGCTTGTTTTTATTTTAAAAATGGGCTCTTCTAATGATTCCTAAGGTCTGAAAAAAATAATTGCAGATGGCGAAACTGTCAGGTTGTATAATATGCTCAGATAACCGTGATGATTATTGTGACATTAAAGGAATGCCACAAGACATTAAGAACCAGCTGAGCCGGCACACATTGTTTTGTCTATATACATTATCGACATATATAACATATATGCCTGTATTATACAAATAAACCTTCCTTAAGAATATAAGAGAAGATAAGAATATAATAAACCTATCTAATATAGAAAACCGCATCAAAATCTGTTGCGTAGTTTTAAAGATCTAAACATACATAGGAACAGATAGCGGGCAGCGATATTAGATACTATGTACTGATTGATATATAATGATCTTGCCACTGTTTCTAATAGATATATGTATATAAATATCCCCATAAATCTTTGCTATTCATGAGTAACGACAATTTAAGTAACGTCAAATTCTGATAGACAAAATAGACTGTTATAATTTTTTACACTAAGACATGTAGGTAGTCTCAAATCAAATTTGATTTAAAATTTTCTCAAATTTCAACAGCACGGTTACTAAGTGTTTTATCTATGTACATACGTATTTAAAAGTATGTTTGTAAGTATACCAGTCTCTGGCACCCACAGTACAGGGTATGCTAATTGGGGGTATAAATGTACCGGGATATAACCGAGTCGAGCTTTTACCATCACATATACCTACATATGTTTTAAATTAACTCCCGGCACAAAATAACCAATCTACTGAGCCTACGAAACGTGTATTCCCAGTAGTTAATTTCTAAAGGAAAATTAATACATTATTGATCTGAAAAGGAACTAATTTATTGTGAATGAATAACCCGCTTTGGCATTGAAAGGCGTGAAGTGTATGTATGTTTTTGCTGTCTAAATCATCGAGAACGAATGATATTTCAGAACTTGCATAAAGCTTAATTTTGATAAGTTTTTGAGAATTCTATTGTAAATGTTGCAAACTATATGTAACATCTGTTTAAGATTCAGAGAAGGTTTTTTTTTGTGCGTGATAAAAACATAATTTACCACACTTTCAGCAGTCAGTGCCATATGCTCAGATGACAGTACCTGGGTATATTGAGATTATTGTGTGTTTTATTCAAACGATCTTTCTATTTGATCGGAATCGGTTTGTAAAAAATAGGTTCTATTTAATATGTACATAATGTACGTCACAAAATTTCCTGAAAAGGGAACAATTCTCATTGATTTAAGTATATAATTTCTATAGTTTAATATACAAATGTTTTAACATGGTTCTTTCTGTAAATGTTCATTGTTAAAAGTCGCAGGATAAAAGCACTAAATCTGTTTTTACCTACCTTAAATATCTGTGCCTGTATTTTCTAGACATAACTATAGCCTGTTCACTAATTCGACGAACTATTTGACACGTATCATATGCGGATAAAAGGTTTTTTGGAAAATTAATATTTAAGGGTAGGATTATACATTGTTTTGAGAGTTCAAATTCGTTCATTTCATTCGATTTTTTTTTAGTTTTAAATAATTTCTATTGTTGAAACTTCGGCAACATTATTTCGCAAAGTGACAGATCGATCTGTGAAATCGTTCATTGAATTATCAAACAGACTATAAATATATATTTTCTTCAAATGTTAGCTCTATCTTGAACAACAATGTAGGTATTGTTAAACAATTACTTATTTTATGACACGCAATGTTATTAAGTAGGTATTATATTTAAACAAGTACATATAACTACCTATTATATTTCTTACAACAGAACCATAACATAAATAATGCCTTTCGGGGCTGTGGTCCAACTAATTTGCTGTTCTGACCAAATAATTTCGTCATGACAAATCCACTTGGATCCTAGCTCTGAGAGCCAAGTGTGCCTAATCTGTATCTCGTATAGGTACATTTTGTACTGAATGCATTTTCTAAATTTTACTGTACTGAAGTGTTTTCTTATATAAAAATAAGTATATTCTCAACAAAAGTAAAAATGTGATATGAATAAATGCTACTTATTTGAATTAATTTGCACTTTAATTTGTTCATGTTCAGAGAGAGAGAGAGGTGTAGCCCGCGGATTTTAGTACCTACCAGTGGCGAAGCTACCTTATAAGCCGATTCCCATCGGCTTAGGCGCTGTCTCCACGAGTGAGAAACGCGACGATATTATCGTCGTGCCACGTAGGTATTTCCATACACTCACTGTGAAGCCGTCTCCAAACGGCGATGTGATACGCTCTCCGCACGCTCGTAGCGCTCTCGCGACGAGCGCGCAGCGGGCGTGGCTGTCATTCATTTCAGCGTTGCCTCTCGTCAAGCAACAACAAGCGTTTTCGACAAGCTTTTTAAACAATAGTTTAATGTTTGCAGAAGCACCCCACAGCACTATATCCATAATAAAGGAACATTTAATCGACTGAGACACTACTTATTTCGCTCTCGTCTGGCACGTTACTGAATTCATTATTTCTCAACCCGTCGTCAAGAAAACGCGGCGATGCAGTTACGAGTCGCCGCTGAAACGCTGCGATTCCGTTACGATACGCGGCGGAATTATCGCTCGTTCGTGGAGATTCTCCAACGATAGGTAGGTATAAGGGCGGACTCGTCACAATTCTCACGCTCGTGGAGACAGGGCATAAGTGCACATACAAAATATACAGTAGTATAACACAAAGCTTTCTTCAAGTCATTTGTATTATTTTACAATCAAAAGTAAACTTCCCCGGTTCGAATTATTTTCCTTTACTGGCCAAACTCTGCCCTCTAAAGGTTCGAGCACATTATGCCGGGCCGCAGCGTGTCGGGGCGGAACGCAATAATCCGCTCAAATCGCTTCAATACAGTTTGTATGAAATAACGCACACTGTGTCGGGCCGCAGGGGCTCGCATTATTGCGCGGCGGATTTCCGTCCGTGCGATGCGTCCCGCCCCGCCCCGACAACAGTGTGCTCTAGCATAGCAAGCGGATTGGTGTGAATTACGTATATTCTATGTGCTGTGTTCTTCCGACAGTACACTGTAGGTACTCAAAATCCGTTAATGCAATGCGACCCGTCCCGTCACAAATGTGCTAGGTACGCATTTTGCGCTGCGCTGCGGCCCGCTCCGCCCCGGTGCGGCCCGGCATAATGTGCTCGAACCTTTAGGGCCTTACGAATAATGGCGGAATTGCTATTTCGAAGATACACAAAGCTCAACTTAACTTGTCAGTTGTATGTCAAATACGGAATAACCAGTTCAAGTAGACCTGTAATAACCGTTGTATAAGAGACAATGCGTTTATTGGTAGGGGGCTAGTTAATAAACAAACTGAAACTGTAAAAGAACTGATACAGTAACACAAACTTTTACCTTACAGCATATACAAACATAAGGGAATGATAAATTCATTCCACCAATGACATTCTTAGTAATACTAAAACGTCAAAATAATACTATAATTTTATAAATATCATTGGTTTTACACCGACAACCTATTTCTACATCAACCTTCTTTCTTGGAATGTCATCTCAACAACAAAATGTCAAGTCATCATTGACAGATATTTGACACCTCATATCTTGATCACCATATCATCACCATCATCATCACGGACTCTAAAACAAGGCGTGGCCACGTCTTTTTTTTTTAAAGAAAATCCCTCATTTCGTTGATATTTGGCCCCCTAATACCACTAGCGCCATCTGTCATAACTAAGAGAAACAGAGGCCCTGAAAATTTCTCATTGTTTTACTGTCAAGTGTCAAATAAGTAAAAGTAACCCGAATGAATGAACCCTTTGTGGGTATGCGCGCGGTCCATTTCGAAGTAACAAAGATAAAAGAGATAGTACAGACGAAAGTTACGAAGTCGGTTAATGATAGGTACCATGGTGTTTGGGCGTCTCCGACTCTGTGTCCATCAATTTCATGTGGAGCGCCTCTGCGGGATGTCGTCACGCGCGCTGCTGGCGGTGACGTGCGCGCTGGTGGCGGTCGCGCTGACTGCGCGCCACTGCCGTCCCCACGTGGCCCCCGCCACACATACACGTACTATACTCAGCTGGGTGCCCTTCTTCACTAACCCATACTTCGGTTTTGGCGACGGTTCGCCGGCACACTTCGAGGCAGCCGGTTGCACACACACGGCCTGCGAGATCATGGCAGACCTACACCGGCTCCCCCTGGACCAGTACGACGCTTTGCTATTCCACGGTTTCGAATTCTACGAGAAGTTGTTCGGTACACCATACCTACGTTCGCCGCATCAACTCTACGTGTTCATGTCCCTGGAAGCAGCGAGACGAAGCCTAATATCTACTAAGCATACACATTTTTACAACCTCTCCATGACATACAGATTGGATTCCGACATTCCGTGGCCCTACTTCATGGTTATAGATCAGCATACTGGAAAATATGTAGCGCCGTCATTAAACCCAGTTTGGGATTCACCCGGAGAGTTTACGGAGAAACAAAGAGATGAAATATCTCTCCTTGTAGCAGGAAAGAAGCGAATGGCTGCTTGGTTCGTGTCTAACTGCCACAGTGACAGCAGGCGTGAGGCAATGGTACAGGAACTCGCTGCACACGGAGTGATCATCGACACGTACGGTAAGTGCGGGAATATGAATTGCCCACTGGACCAATGGAACGAATGTGTGGAGATGGTGGGCCGATCGTACTATTTTTATTTCGCATTTGAAAACTCTTTATGCGAGGACTACGTGACGGAGAAGTGTGTGACGGCGCTATCGAGCGGCGCCGTGCCTGTGATCCTGAGCGGCGCCGAGCTGCACCGGTTCCTGCCGCCGGGCTCGTACGTGGACGCGCGCGCCAGCAGTGCGGCGGAGCTGGCGGAGACACTGCGCCGACTGGCGGCCAGTCCAGAACAGTACACACAGCTGCTGCAGTGGCGAGCGCGGTACCGTGTAGAGCGTTCAGGGCCCAGCTTCCCCTGGCTGCCGGGACAACACCCCATGTGTGCGCTCTGCGAGCGCTTGCACCACCCGCAGCCAACCACTTCCACAGACTACTTCCAATGGTGGCAGGCTACGGCCTGCTCAGATCCCCCTTGACTGACATATGGAAGCAATAGACCTGTACACACCTGATCTCATTAATTAAGACTGATGATTGCAGTGAATTGTGGACTATAATAAGTTAATAATTATTGTGCATGAATCACAATGAGTAATGGCAGTCAATTGATGACTGCTCAGCAAGATAAGTGTTGGTGTAATAAGTAATAATTTTTTTTGTATATTTATATTGAGTTGGTACCTGATTATAACTAATGAATATTATAGAGTAAATGCTGTCTAGAAACCTATATGACACAGGAACCATGTTTTTTTATGTTTTCTTATTGGTTTAATTTTGTAGCTATAGAATAACTTCATTTCAATTTCTATTACATACTTTAGTTGAATTTATGTTAATAACATATATGGTGCATGACATTTATGTACCCAAACCCTGACTTATCTGGATTATTAGTTTGGTGCATTTACAATTTTTTTTTTTTAATCACTATGAACAAGCGTTTGACCACCATCCTGCCTGATGTTAAGCAGCGATGTGGTCTACGATGGAGCACACTTGTTCAGTAGGTACCTATTCACCCGCGACTTGAAGACCTTCAAACTATACTGCG